>JZKD02S0673133.1:296132-329573 GCA_000966675.3 Picea glauca | reverse complement strand
GCTTATGTTGTTCTCCTTGGTCGTGGCTTGAGTGTTGACTTGTACAGGTGGATGTGTCGCTCCTTGTGGGCTTTCTCTCCTCGGTTGTCATTTTTTATATTTATATTATCTCTTTACATTATACCTATTCTAGGAGGGCCACTGGTGCAGAAAGGGAAATCATCCAAAAAATTATGTTTAGGATTTGAGTTTGGTTGGTTGAAGGCCTAGAGCCACACAGTCATGGCTTGCGCCCATCTCTTCATTTATTTACATGTATTTTTTTATTTTTTTTTCAGAATGTTTTTCTTTCAGTGTCTGGAGAAGATCCTATTCTTCTCCATTTTAAAGAAGCCCATTCTTTGAAGCTTTTTTTTTTGCAGATAGTCTATTACACTATTAACTAGAGAGAACTTTGTCTCTTTTGCATTGATGGTGGTGTCCAAAGGAATTTGAAGCCTGCTTGAGAAATAATTTAGATCTTATAAATACACTACATCAGACTAAGCTCAAAAATTCTAATTCTCAAGTTATTTCATCATGCATTTTGTCCATTGGGTAATTCCATCACAGGCTACAGCTCAAGCACATCGAGTAGGGAGAAAACAAGACTTTAAGCTTAGAGGTTGGCTAGAGCTTGGCCCTCGGGCCCAAATTTATATTTACTCTTCTATATATATTTTCATATACAAATTTTTTGTTTGGGGGATTGTTTAGGATTTCAGAGCAAAGGGTTTCAATATAGCCAATTAGGGGTTGTTTAAATCTCTGGGTTAGTGTTGAACAGTTTCAATTCTAACCTTCCTTCTTACAAGCGGTTAGGTGGGTAGGTGGGTAGGCCCTTAAGGCTCCAGATTGTGAACGTAGCTCTGATACCATGTGTAGGAACCTTAAATTTATGTAAGCCTAAAAATTTCATATAATTAAACATAAATTTATTTCAATGCCTAAGTAGTTCAATAATCATCATATAAGCATAGAATTTTCAACATAAAAATTAATTTATCCACAGCATGAATTAAATTTACTAACAGTATGCTAATAATTTACATAGTCATCACATAACTCGGAAATTTCATAAATAAAATACCTCTTTCTGATGTTAATTCTCGCTAATATGGTTGTCCTTTCCATGCTGCCTTGCCCAGCCTAATGCACTGACCAAACTCTGCCCAAACCGACTATCCTCCCAGCTAGCTAGGAGTAGTTTGTTCATCTACCTAGCTCCAGGATACCGAAAGGAATCCCAACCCCTGTGCCCAAAACCCACAGCAACCCGGTGCCCTCTACAATGGTTCTCCAAAAACCCCTAAAAACAAACTTCTCAAACCAACCAATATCCCACAGAAATATCCTCCTCCCTCCAAATTCTCCCCCCTATTTCCCCGTAGGACTCTTCCCGTCATATCCCCCCTTCACCGAATCTCCTCCCCTTCATTAATTTCCTTATCTCCTCCTTTATTATTGTATCCCCTTCTTTATTATCTTATCCCCTTATTTATTATCTTATCCTTAATTTAATGCTTCATTTCCCTCCCTACATATGTAAAGTATTTAATTAAATAAATTAAAATTATTAAGCCCCTTTAATTCATCACTCAAATATTTAATGAGTCAATTAATTAATTAATTAATCATCAACAATTATGAACAATTAATTAATAAATAATTAATATTATTAAGAAATAATTATTGTTTAACTAAAACATATTAGGATAGTCATATTATCTAATTCATTATACTTAATCAACCTTATGTACTATTTAACCAGGGTTGTTACAAGATCCAAGTCATCCGTGACTGGTCAGCCCCAACCACACTCACTGAGCTTCGGAGCTTCTTGGACCTTGCCAATTTCTACCGCAGGTTTGTGTTGGGATTATCCCATATTGCATGGTCCCTCAGGAAAATAACCAGGGGTGGTGGTAAGGAAACATTTGCATGGGGCCGGCCCCAATACAAATTGTTTGATGATTTGAAGCAACGCTTATGGTCATCCCTAGTACTTTCACTACCAGACCTATAGCAGCCCTTTGAGATTGAGACTGATGCTTTAGACTATGTTGCGGGTGTCATTCTCAGACAGCACGGACACCTCGTGGCCTATCATAGCGAGAAACTATCAGATATTGTTCATAAGTACCCTACTTACGACAAAGAAATGTAGTCCATTGTGCATCCCTACTACCAGTGGAGACATTACATTCTTGGTAGGGATAAAGTGATCCACATTGATCATAAGCCACTGCAGTTCATGCAGACACAAGTAAATTTGCAAAATGACTGCCATCAAAAGTGGTCCACATATTTGCAGCAACTCCACCTCAACATCAAGTATAAAAAAGGAAGCACCAACGACGTTGTTGATTGCCTCAGCAGACCACTAGTCGCGACATTCACCATAGTGCTAGACTCTTGCGGCCATGAGACCTCTTGTTATTGAGTTTATACTTTAAGGCTCTTAGAAATTATACCGTCAAGGCATCCAAAAAGATAATGAGAATTAAGGGGTAAGAAATGAATGTGAATGGTAAATCAGAGTTGGTTTCTCAACTATCTCTGTCTAGCTTCCCATTGTTCTTGGATGTTGATTTCTCTCTCAATAACTGCCCAAGAACGTTCTAATTCGACTCGGGTAGTTGTTGTTTGCAGGATAGTACTAAATAAGTTCAAAGCAATGATAGTTTGATCCTGTAGGCCAGGTTCTATGTTAGGCTGTCTATTACTTGGGACAGTTATGAGGAGTAAAATTTTACTAAATTATAAAAAAATTAAATTAAAATTATTGCTTCAGTTTTGTGGGATGAAAATAGAAAAGGAATTTGGAACTCAAAATAATAACATAATAACTATAAAGGTTGTTTCTTGTACTTGAAGTAATTTGAGAATATTAAAATAAAAACAAAGTAACGCTATTGAAGAATATGAGGCTTTAATCATGAAAGAATCTCATATCATAACAAAAGAAGAGGAGAAAAACAAAATTTCTAATGAAGTATAAGATATAACCATGCAACAGACCTACAAGTCTTGAAACTGTTGATAGCAATCACAGAGGAAAAACTGTAAATGATTAGATGATCAAATAAATTCAAACTACAGTAGAATTTTGAATTAAACTATAGCTGATCATTCATTAGAAAGACATGGAATGAAAGATGTTGAAAGATATTGAAAACAGAGTGAAGGAACACATAGCTTCAAGGTGACAGAATTCGGAATCTCTTTTGAATTATCTATATCATTGTAAATCGGAAAACTTCTAATACAATCGGCTCCCAAAAAACCAAAAGCCTTTTCTCAGTCTTGTGAAATTATATTTATACATGACCACCAAACAGTTTTCCCGTTGGTGATTAACTAACTTCCGAAAACTAACGGTTACATGAATGAGAAATGTTGAACCGTTTACATTTCTATTTTAACTGCTTTATTATCTCAATGATGAAAAATATCCATAACAGTATTTCATGTCTGCGTTGATGAACTTCCTTCTTCTGTTTTAAGATAGCGAATACATTTTCCAAGGAACTGCACCAAAACTCTGGGAACTTCTGGAATATCTTTTGCCTCAAATAGGAAGAACTTTCTCTATAGTTCAAGTAGACGGTATTCAATTATCTTTCTTGTGAACTTAATAGTTTGTAACTTTAAGTTCAGCATCACTATCCATTTGTCGATTTGAGTGACATTGATTACCTTTATTTGTGGGATCGCTACCTGAATTTCTTCCAGATCCTCCTTGAATCTTAATTGATTCTTAACAATGTTAATTTCTCCTAACAACCCTGGACAGTTGTTTCTTCCAATGTTCAATGAATCTTTCTCTAATAGGTTGAAAATTCCTTGACATTCTTCATTATCCTCTATGGTTATTCTCTTGTTTTCTACAAGGTTTGACTCCCATACCTTGAGTATTATATCACCTTTAATCTTCTCTGAAACAGATAGCTTTTGAGTCTCTCTGACCTCCTCTTCTGTTGAAAGAGCCACTGCTTTTTGAAAAGTTGTTCTGGTTTCTTTCACTTCTCTCTCTTTTAGGAGAATTCTCTCCAAGGATTTACTTGTTTCCTGAAAGTAATTCTGAATAAATTCTAGCTTTAAAAACACTCCCTGTTGCTCTTTTTCTATCTTTGTATGTATTTCCAACACCTGGGCTTGGAAGATTTCAATCTCTACCACTTGATTTTGAATGGAATTAATCTTATTTTGTAACGGTTGTTATCAGACTAATCGGTAGGTGCGGAAACTAACATATCTCCCTAGATCCACCTGGATCTAGAACAAAACAGGACAAGACATGACTCTTTCCCTAAGTTGTAATCATTGAATCTAGTAATAGGAAGGAATAAGTGATATACATTTATATCGCTTCCTTAGGTCTCTGTTGTTCCCGCTTGGCTCCGGTGCTCTCGTGAAGTCAAGTCTGAGACAACACAAGACAACCAAAGTGAAGATAGCGAAGTATATTCAATGTCAACTTATGCATATGATCAAGGAATTACACAATAAAGTAAGAGTGACTTTATGGGAAAGGGGCATGTCGTTGTATCATATTAATTGAAAGTAGAAGAGACAACCTGATTGCCTTGATGTTGCAAGATTCCTTTCAGTGACCCTGGGTTCCAACACACACACTTGCTCTGTACTTGCATGAAGAAGATCCAATTCCTCTTGATAGACCAAATAGAGCCTTCAAGCTTCAATCAAAGCAGGGTTCTTCACACAATTCTTCATTCAATCTTTCTTAACCTTTTCCATGAGAAACATTTCAATATATAGGAGAAGGAGAGATGGTTACATGAATGAGGATGATCCCATCAAATCTGAGAAGTTAGTAAAATAAAAACCATATGAATTCCAACTCATTTTCTAGAAGATTCCCTTCTAGAACCCTCGAGACCTCTTCTCCTTTCCAAGCTTAAAAACAGGTTTGCACCCTATGTATGGAGAAAACTACAAGAAGTCCGCACCCTAAGTGTGGGTGGCTTGTGAGAATGAGGGATTCTCGCACCCTAGGCCATAGACAGCCTATGAACTCACCTTAAACATATGTTTTTGGAAGGAGACAAGAGCCACTTTTTCTCAGGCAAAAATTCCTTGTTGGGAGCCTGAATACATCACTGTCAAGACATCACCAGAATGACCAAAATCATGTGTAATAGAATGCCCCCCAAAGTATGAGGCTAGAATCTGTGACATGTGAAATACGTTGTAAACTGCGTGTGTGTGTCAGAAAACAGTAGTGCACCTAATCGAAAACCTGCAAAAAACCAAGCATCTGCAGAATATAATACCAATTTTGAGGTAGGCATTCCCATACGCAGATCACAGATGGATGACATCATGAACGTAGGTCATGGCCACCAATCATACACCATGGATCCATGTCATCAAATATACTACATAACCACCAGGAATACACTGTGGATCTATGCGAGAAGACTCAAATTAGGACGACATAGCCGCGTGACATACAAAGTGGATCTATGTGTCTGCAAATTATACATATTCCATCGCAGCCTAGATCAAAAAGATGAGACCCAGGGTCTTCAATCCCATCACCTGAAAGTACGAATCTAACCATGTGATTACATGTGCTGAAGTCAAACATGGTAGAAACCACTTGATTACCGGTCATTGATGAAACCATTAACAAGTGTGAGGAAAATCACCATTAATGTTAATGACTCCCAAGATACACTAGTACAATCCAATGAATTTGAATAAATAAGTTGAGGTCGAACATTCGACGGAATCTCCCAATCAGGGGTCAAAAATGAAAACCCACTGTCAAAAGCGAGGAAACCTGCCATTTAGGCATGAAAGTTCCAAGGTACCAAATAATTCTAAGTCTTGTTTTCGGATAATGAGTTGGAGTCAACGGAACAGGACTCGTCACAGGAGGGCCTTGATGTATCCCTCATCAATGACACAAAATAAGTAACAGATTTTGAAGGTGAAACAGAGTATGAATATAGGTCGAAATGGACACAGGGAAGGCTGATATGGTAAGAATGGACAACTGCAGATGGTCGACTCAATAGCGGGTTTGGATGAACTTCTCTTGAACATATGAATGACACAACCAAGGACTTGGTAGCACTAACTCAGAGACAACCCAGGATATGACCTTGTAGCAAGTCGAATGAGAGACAAATGGATTTCCCAAACCAGCTTCAAATAACTAATAGGGGGTGTCATGTTCAAGAGCGACACTTACTGCCAATAATATGAATACGAAAACACATCCCTTTCCCAAATTTTCCCCCACCATTTATGGTGAGTACTTCTTTATTTTTACACAAGATTGAGGAGGATAACATATGTTTGTTGATGTAAGCTCATCCTTCGGATGAGTCCCTCAGAGTATGTTTAATGAACCCTAGGAAGGAGTGGCTTGGTCCCATTACAGGTCTTTCAATGTTTGCTTAACGAGTCCAAAGATAGAAAACTCGAGGGATTTTCATGTTTTGAGAGTCTAAAAAACACTTAAAGAGAACTCTCTCAGTTCCTTTTTTGTAAAATAGTTTGACAGGACCGAAAAAGTGATAAACTATCACCTGTCAAACGTTTTGTTCAGATACTTTTACGAGCGTGAACAGAACAAGGTCGCTCGACAATCTTTTCAGTTTTATAGAGTGTGAAAAGAGCTTAAAGGATACTCCTTTGTGTTCGTTGTTTTCTTGTTACCATGACGAGTACGAAAAGACAAGAAAAGTATACTCGGTTACGTTCTCATGTATTTTCAAGCACGACAATGAACGAAGACTGAGCTCGAAGTTTTGCAAAAAACAATAAAAAGCAGTCGTACATGCGACAAAAAAAGAAAAAACATTTGTACCCCTTCGTGTGGACTTCAAAGTCGTTATATCTGCAAAAATTCACACTCATAGGGATATTAGGCATTAGGTTTGATGGACAAAACCATATAAAAATCAACAAAAAGGGTAAAAGGTAAATAAATATGGGTAAAAAAGGGATTTTACCATTTTCATTGTGATTTTGCGAAGAACTTTGCCCAAAACACCTCATTTTCCCCCAAATTTCATTGCTCAATCACGGGAGGCATAGGTGACCATTTGGCGAACCGTCTTTGTCAACGAGGTAAACTCTTGATCTCCTATATTTTCCATGGTTTAGTTTTTGTTTTCATTGGCAATTTTCAAGGTTTTGGGTTTGTTTTAGGGCCAAAACTTGCGCCCAGGCATTTTCGCAGGCTAGCCATACGGGACCTGTGAGAATGCATGATTCTCATAAGTGGCCTCAAGGGCACCTGCAAGAATCTTGCACTCTGCTAAAGGGGCACCTGCGAGGGCTGAAAAATGAAATTTCAAATTGATTTTTGCTCAATAAAAAATATGCCAAGGTTTGAAATGAGTTGTTGACCCTTCTCTTATGGTTCTTGTGCAAGCATTTGATTGTCATGATGCTGGAGTGGTGAGAATGAGAACATGAGGAGGAGGATGTCATTGCCAGGAATTACCCGGGTACCATTTCCACCCTCCGAGATTGTGGGCTCTTGAAATTCTTCTGGATTCTAGGCATGAGGGCCCAAATCAGGTTGTTGGAGTACCTGGTTCATATGTGGGACGTGGACCAGCAGTTTTTTCATGTGGGAGTCCACACCTTGACCCTAGATATCAAGGATATCTACTTTCTAATAGGGTTATCACGGCATGGGTACCACACTATATTGACCGGTAGCCGAGGTGGCGGACTCCCTATGAGTGAGTATTGTCGCTAGTACTACGTTCTAGAGGCAGAAAGAAGCAAGGGTAAGGTCTCTATTTGGGGGCTCCAAGATTTGACCCTGCAAACAATCTTGTTCACTATAGCATGCATGGTCGGGAGTGCAGCTCCACACATGGCTCTCCAGAGCTACTTCCAATACTCCATAGAGTGCACAGAGCTGCGAGTCTTCAACTGGTCGGATGCAGTTCTCCACGGTATGAAGAGGAAATTGACGAAATGCAGGAAGGGTGACCTGAAGCAATTTGGGTACGGATCACTTTTGGTGTCCTTATTTCTTGAGAGGGTCCCATTGCTAATATTGCACGTTGAGTGGGGTTTATTGGCCCCACAGGATCCGAGGATGCTGAGGTGGTGTAACCTCATGGCCCGACACGTAGTTGGCCCTATCATCAAATACAATGATTCATTTTTTGACTGGTTACGGCCACAGATGCTGATGGTTGATGACTACGCCTACGCCGGATTGGACTTCCAAGGGGATCTGGATTTAGCTCTACCTGAGGATGCTCAGTGGGGTGACCTAAGTAATAAGTACACATTTTGTTATTTTAAATGTTTTTGTAATTTTTATCATATAAAATGTTTTTTATGTTTGTCTAAGGACTAATCAAAAAATATCCTTTTGATGACACAGATGTGGGGCCGTATCGACCACCAGGAACATCTCCTATTTAGCGATGAGGAGAGGCGGATCCAGATGCATGATGGGATGTAGAAGACTATGAAGCAGTGGAGCAAAACTTGGAGGGGTTGACTGCTGACATTCCAGATATTTCTATCGGGGAGATCCCTCGGCATTATCAATGCCACACTGTGGGCGTGTCAGAGTCTATTAGTCGATTGTTTCGTAGGGTGGCCTAGGAAGTCGTGTGTTATCATGAGCGTCACCCATGATGCTAATTTGTAGAAGCTATGAGCTTCAGATTTTGATATTTTGGTCCTTGGACATAAACTTTTTGTAAAAACTTTTGATCTCTATATGCATATATACGGCTTCTACCGTCTTATCTTGTGTTGTGTGATACATGTGATGTGATTGGTTTATAAATGGCCCAAATGTCTGTCTAATACATAGTTAGATAACGCATCAGTTAATGTATTTAGACATCTAGGAATGTGTTGATACTCAATATAATCAAAATAACATTCCAAGAGGTGAATTCGTAAATATACATGTAATAAAGTAGGACTTCGAATAGCATAGACATTACTTAGTTGTAGTACTACTAGTTGCAAATCGAATTGTACAATCAGGTGGTGGATACCGAGAGAAATAGCATCAATCAACAATTCGATGATGGTGCTATATTCTGCAATATTGTTGTTTGCACGGTCGATACACACACCTCGTAGAGTGATAAGTTCATTTTTAGGGGCGTAAATTGCCCAAGCAGCAGAAGCAAGGTTATGAGTACTACGGCTAGCGCCATCAACGAAGCCAATGTGGGGTAGTGAATACTCCGACATATGGAAACCAATCACCATGTAACATAAGGGCAGAGACCAGATAACAAAAAATCCTACTACAGTAACACACAAGAAGTATGATACAATAAAATACATGTACTCATGCACAAGTGATTTTAGGCATAGTACTTATTTAAGTACAACCCATTTCTGGGTTCGCTCAAAGGGATACCATTGTAGTCCACTAACTCATAAGTTCCTTTCTCCAAAACTCGTCCAACGATATAAGGACCCCACCACATAGCTTCGAATTTTCTTGCTCCTAGCATATCTCGATCTTGTTCATAAAGGAGAACCAGATCACCTTCGGAGAAAACGTGAGGCTTGACATGTTTGTCATATTGGGATTTGACACGTTTCTTCTGGGATTCTATGAATAGGGTGGCATCGCGACGAGTTTCATCTAATTGCATGAAATACAACATATGTTCTTCTTCGGTAGAGGTGTTTGGGAGGAGTTTGTCGGCTAGTTTTAAGGAGGGTATCTCACATTCAATCGGTAGGATGGATTCTAGACCATAGACTAACTAGAATGGTGTAAACTTGGTAGCAGACTTAACGGATGTCTGGTAAGCCCACAATGATGAAAACAAAATCGTGTGCCAACTCATTTTGTGAATCCCTATCATTCATCGAAACATGGTAATGAGGACTTTGTTAATTTCTTCGACTTGGTCGTTGGCTTGTGGGTAATAGGGTGTTGAATTTTCATGGCGAAGACCCAACTTTTCAATGAGTTCAGACATCATGAAGTTTCTAAAGTGGATACCGTGATCAGTGACGATAGCCTGAGGAACACCAAAATGAGCTATGATGTGATTGAATATAAATAATGCTGCGGTCTTTCCAGTGTTGTCAAATGTCGGCATCGCCTCGGCCCATTTCGTAAAATAATCTACGGCTACAATAATCTATCCATGCCCCCCCTCCGAGTGAGGGTGACATGTCATGAAATCAATACCCCATTTCACAAAAGGACCAACGGAGACCACAAGGTGAAGAGGAGTAGGATGTGACCGTATTTTATGGTTGTAGGTCTAGCAAGCATGGAATTTTTGGATGGCAATTATACAATCGTTAAATAAAGAAGGCCAAAAATACCCTACTCGCAATATCTTCTGGGTAGTAGCATACCCAGACATATGACCACCACAGGCTCCAGAGTGGTAGTCATTTAGGGCTTTCTCGGCTTCGTCAAACGTGAGGCAGCGATGAAAAACTGAGTCAATCCCATGATGATAAAGAGTATCACCGAGGATAATATACTAACGGGCTTGGTAGCATATTTGATGGTGATTAGTACTAGACAAATTGGGATGGAAAGTCTAGGTTTGGAGATATATGATGATATCTCCATACCAAAGATCATCGAAACTAATGAGGAAAATGGATTCATCAGGTAATGAATTGGCTGCTACATTTTCCATCTCAGAGTAGGGAAATTCGCATATCAACTCGACAAACACTAAGAATTTCTTGGACTTAGAACGATCTAATTCTAAGCCAAACTCATGGAGTATCACAATCCATTTGGAGTATTTTCCCCCTACCAGTTGTCGTGTGAGAATGTGTTGCATAGGGTTGCAGTTAGAAATGACCGTAGTCTTGCAAGAGAGGATATAGTGCCGAAAACGTTGAACTTCTTGGATGGCTTCCAAGGCTAGTTTTTCAACATGTAAATACTTGGTTTCGGTAGGCATTAGACTTCAAATCAAGTAATAGCTGACATGTTCGTCATGAGAATCATCCTCCTGGATGAGAACCATAGCAATGGTGTAATCCAAGGCTGCAAGGTAGAGGAAATAATCACAGTTGTAATCCGGTGGGAAGAGGAGTGGAGTACGTGTCAGGGACAATTTCAAAGCTTTGAAATATTTCTTGGCGATGGTATCCCATACGAACTCAAACCCCTTTTTGAGTAGTCACGTAAATCCAAGACTTAGATCGGCATAGTTCAGGGTGAAACGATGAATAAATCTTGCTTTCCCTTGCAAACTTTGTAACTGGCGAAGCGAAGAAGGAGGAGGGAGATTGAGAATTTCCTCGACCTTCAAAGGATCTACCCTGATCCCTTGACATGAAATAATAAATCCCAAAAGTCAGCTAGATTCTACACAAAAAACGCATTTGTGAGGATTCAAGCGTATATGGTAAAACCGACGTCGAAGGAAAATGGCTCAGAGGTGTATTGGATGATCTATACGGCACATGGAATGAGTGGATAAGTCGTCTAGATATGGCTACACGATGTTCTTCATATCATGGAAGGCATAAGACATACCGCGCTGAAAAGTTGTGAAAGTTGCGCCAGCGTTTTTTAGACTGAAAGGAAGTTTCCGATAGGCAAAAGTGCCCCAAGGACAAATAAAAGCGGTTTTTTGTTTGTCCTCGGAAACAATATTGATTTGATTATATCCGGAGAAACCATCCATCAGAGAGAAGATTTCACTTCTGGCACAATCGTCGACAATCTGGTCAACGAAGGGGGTAGGAAAGTTGTCTTTAGGAAATGATTTGTTAATATCCCTATGATCAATGCACACGCGGATTGTGCCTTGTTTCTTGTCGATCGGGACAAGATTGGAAACCCAGTCAGTGAGGTCCACCGGGTAAATAAAGTCGGCTTTGAGAAGTTTCTCGACTTCAAGCTTGATAGCGACTGCTTTACGTGGGTGGACCGGATGAAGGCGTTTTCGGATGGGTTTAGCATCTGGGTATGTCTTAATCTCATGTATCACAATGTTGGTGTCAATACCCAACATTTATTCATAGCTCCAGGCGAAGATGTCACGAAATTCTTTGAAAAGCGACTTGTAGGTGATAATTTTGTCAGGGGAACACAAAGCTCTGATATGCACATTTTCGACAATCCCAGGTTTTATGGACATGTTGAGGAGGATGGTGGGTGAGATATTAATTAAGTTCCCTTTGGAGAACACATCATGTGTGGGCTCGGGAACGGTAGAAATGATGACAACGGTCGACGGGGTCATGATCTGTTGGTAGCTCGCGAGGGTGTGTTGTTCCAGGAAGAGGATGGAACAATGATGTCCATCATCCCAGGGGGTGTCTTCCATAACAAACATAATCATCTCGTCCATGGGAAAAATGACGCGGAAAGGATATGGAGATAAATCACCAAGAGAGGGGGTAGAAGGGGTTGTCGATTGAATGGATTGATAGGCAAATTCGACTGCACTCAAAGGCATTTCGTCACTGTAATGAAGATGATCGTCGGGGTTGGGTACTTGCCATGGGTCGTGAGATGTAGGGGTTCTGAGAAGAGAAGTGGAGATCATGTTGATCGAAGCAACAGATGGATTTGGAACATCGGGTGGTGGGATGGGGAAGGTACCCATTAACGAGGAGTCTTTAAGAAGACCCACACTGACATTCTCGTATTCAGGGGGGGTTTGGCAATGAACGGTATGTTGTCGGCACGCGGATAAAAGTTAAATAAGGCTAATGGGTCAACGATAATTACCTTTCCTTGATGTGGTAAACACACAACATGGAAAATATTTGACACAACTGCGTGCATGGAATCGATCCAGCTATGGCCAAGTAGAAGGTTGTAATCGAGAGGAGAATCAAAGACTTCCACTTCAACTTAGACCATTTTGCCTTCTAACGTAATCAGCAGCAAAGGGAGGACACTGTAAGGCTTAAAACCAGAGCCATTAAAGGATTTGCGTGTGTTGTGGGATTCAGTCAAAGGAGGAGAGTCGATGGCTTTCCAGCAAGTAATAGACATGACACACATCAAGGCACCCTCGTCGATAACAGTTCTACAAATGTTTTTGTCAGAGACAATAACTTGTATTTGGAATGCGAGTTGAGGGGGTAACCTTGGAATGTGATCTTCCAAGCCAAAAATTATTAAATTTGTATCCGTAGGGTCGATTCCACCGATAGCTTTCAACAATGCCTTCTGTTGTATAGGAAAACTTTGAAGGACTTCGAGGGCTGACATCGTGGATGGTGCTTGGGCCAGATCTTCAACAATACTATAGTTCTGGGCAGCATGGGCATGAGGATTGAAATCCGATTTTCTAACGACACACTTTGGTGGAGGGCGAAGAACTGTGTCAAGGCTTGGTCATTCGAGATGAAGAGGACCGTTGGTAGGTGGAGTCAGGGGAGATCGTTGGACCAAAAAAGGAGGTATAGCATCAACCTTATTTTTGGAGGGAGAATAATCTTTGGCTCAAGTGGTAAGTGTGATGTCATTTTGCTTTGAATCTCATGTACACATTAAGACATAGGATGAATTGGAGGGGGATGTTTGGTCGTGAATGACCAATTGGGTCTGTTGTTGATAAGGGAAGGGTTGTGACAATACATATAGAGTGGGTGGTTTCGTGGTCCCTTGAAGGAACTTAGTAACCTCGGCTCGTCGTGGACAATCCTTAGTGTAGTGATCATCACCACAAATAAGACAAGGGTATCGGGGTTTGCGCTTATCCCTATCGTCAACAGGTGGTGTTTTGGTTCTCTATGCTTGCTAATTATTTTTTTCCTTCTTATTCTTAGCCTTTCCCTTTCTAAATTTGTTTTTATCGAGAGGGGTAGATTGAACATCATTTACCTCAGAAGTCTTGTCAGTGGGAGGGGTAGGAGATGGAGCATTTTGAACATTAGAAGAAATGGGTTTGGGGTTGTTGCTAGAGGTTTGGACGAAATGCAGTTGGGCATGAAAAGTGCCAATCACACCATTGGCCGCACGAGAAGAAGCAAGAGTTGTTGAATTGGTGAAAGTAGAAGGACGAGGCACATCAGGAGTAAGTCGTAAAGAGTACCCGTTTGTGAGTAAACGAGGTCAAGGTATTGAGCACGACTAATGGCATGTTCTTCCATGACAACTCCACCCATGGTGATGTCACGACTGATGTCGTTCATGAATGATTTCGTGAACCACTCTGCCAGCAACTGATCGAAAATTTTGAGTCTGATGAGATGTCGTCTCCGTCGCCACTCATGAATGTGATCGGAGATATGAGTGGCTTTGGTTTGTTTAAAAGAACTCAAAATCTCGGTCCCCATTTCATAGCGGATCAGTAACTGGTAGTGGGTGAGAAAAGCCATAGTGAGGGTGTTGAAGTCGAAAAAAAAACCTCATGGTAATTCAATATACCACTTCGTGGTGGAGCCCGTGAGGGTTCGCTGAAAAAGGCCTAAATGAATAGAGTCATCCATCAAGGAGTTGGATGAGCACCAAAGGTGAAAATTCATTATGTGATTGTTCAGGTCCTCTCCCAAATTTGCATCGAATTTAGGGATGTCAAGTGAATTTTAGTTTGGTCGAAATGGCGGGCCATTGGGGAGAGTGACGAATCGGATCATTTAAAATCCTTGACAGATCTGGGAGGTCCATGGTGGCAAAGAAAGGTAACTGTCTATTCACATGCGAGTACTGGTGACTTTGGGGAGGGAATCCCGTCAGAAAACCAGTGGGACCATAAGCAGTCTGCATATAATGCGAAGATTCGGGCAGATTCAGTGGTTTTTGTGGAGGCAAGTAACTCATAGGGTTGTACCCTTGAATGGGGGCGTGGGGTTGAGAATTCGAGCCCCAAATAGGATTAGACGTACCTGGATAGGGTTGGCCTATACCGAGGGTATGATGGAGCTAGCTCGAGGTTGTTTCCCCCCAGTCGAGTGAGGATTATGTTGTATAAGATGATTCCAATACTAGGCCAAGGATGGAGGTATGTTTTTTCCATAGGGTGGGGTCGGTGGGGGTTTCCCTCCAATCAGGGGTTGTGTTCCAATTGGGATTTGCCTTGCAAGGGGGGTTTGAGTTGGGCCTCCTTGGTGAAATTTTCCACCAATAGGAATTTGGTAATTTGTTGTGAATGACGGAATGGTGCCACTAGGATCAGTTCCTTCGATAGAGGATGGAAAAGTTCCTCTGAAAGGGGGCGTAGGAAGTTTTAGAATGAAACCGGAAGGATGGTGCCCAGAAGGAGTTGAACTGCCAGGAGTCCCGAAGGAAATTTGCACAGGAGCAGGAATAGAGGCATTTAATGCATGGTATCTAGGTGGAAGTGTTGGGGTGACTCTGGGAAAAAGCGGTGTGCCAATGGGGGCTTGGCTAGCCGTGGTAATACCGGTGTGAAGACACATAGTATCTGTGTAATGGACTATTTGTAAAGGGAGAGTCAAGATGTGGTCAGCTCACGGAGCTTCTGTACCAGGAAAATAATAAGCAGTACTAAAAGGTACTGCGTCTGGATCAGATGTTTCGGGTAGTGCAGGTGAGATGGTGATATCAATGCTTTCTCCTGAGCCAAAGAGATCCTGTCTAAAAATGCCAGTAGTCCAAAAAGGATCTTGACCCTTAGGTCCTGGGAAAGGTCTGTTCGGTGATCTAGAAGACAGAACAACCAAGTCTCTGAAATAATTCACTCACATAATACGTCTCTCGGAGTCAGGATGAAGTCGAAAGTCCTCTCGAGAATTGGTAATTCAGAACCATTCTAGAGAGTCAGTTCTTTCCACTTCTGGAGTGGTAACGTCTTGGACTTCACTCTATTGAGGATAGCCCTCCGGTGAGTTGGTAGGCAAGGGTTGAGAACCTTCCATATTTTTTGGGGGTAAGCCTTGCATTATACGTGAACGACATGGAGGGTCAATTGTGATCAAGTTAAAAACTTACGAAGGAAATTATATGGTCAACTTGGGTAAACAAATAGCATGCTCTAGTAAAAATCTAGGAAGAAAAACCAAGCAAACAAGACCTTCTAATTTCGAAGTCACTAGTTGGTGATGAAATCCAACGTTGCAATGACGAGACAAGGGGTTGGGCTAGGGTGGAAAAGTTACGTTGACGACATGCTTAACAGACTTACACCCTGGTGCAAGCTCCCGCACATAATCATGGGTATACCCTCCAAGGAGCCCGAGTGAGTTTGGCCAACGTCGATTCCAGGTACCGTGAAGACTTGCCCCTTCACAGTCACCTTGTGTAATACCCTAACAATATAGGCCACTAAGGTTACCACCAACAACAATAAAGCCTGGGGGAACAATCGACAGTCCGATCCACACACAAGGGCATGGTATCTAGCCCGAAATCATCTTGACAGCTTTCCACTCATCATTGTGGGTATACCTTCAAGTGACCCACGTAATACATGCAATCTCTACACTAATATCAACAAAGCAAGGTGAGTAACTCTGTCAATATCAATGCAACCTTGAGTTTAACCTTTGTGTGAGAAGGGCTTCCTAGGACAAAATGTTGGAAATAGAATTTGACACTCCTTACCACAAGATGCTATTGTGTGTTTTGTGATTTGGAGAGTGTATCTCTTTGCCTATTCCAAAGCTCTAGCCTAGTTAATGTTGGTGTAATAGAGTCCTAGAAAAGAGTTACTAGTTAAATTTTAAAAATTGTGCAATATTATTAAAGGTTCTTGTTACTCAAAGGAGACGGAAATGAAACCGATGTTGTGTGAGACTCTGACCTAACAATGCATAGATAGGGATGAAAGATACCAATTTTTGTTCGATGAATCCTATTTACAGAAGGGAAAGAGGAGTTTTTTGGAACAATCTTGAACTACGATATATGATCTTCTTTGAAATGTAATATCAACGAATCATGCACAATGCCAATTCTCTATTCATTCTATTTCAACAAATGAATGCCAATATTTTTGAAACAAAAAATTGATTTAATAAGAAAAATGTTTTTTAATTTTCAGTAAAAACCACACAACAGTGGTGGAACTAAGAAGAACCAGAAACTAATGAAAAGCAATATACAACAAATCCCAAACCAATCTTTCAATGAAGACAAAAATAACAAGCAGACAAGACTAGTCTTTTCAAATGCATGAGGGCAATAACTTTTCAAGTAATGATCAATTAAGAAAGACAATTGATCCCAACTTTTAAACCGATCACCGGCTCCCAACCAAACAAGCACTCGGATTTCAGAACTAGAGATTATATTCTTGTTAAGAAAAGGTCAAGAGATAACAGTTGAGAAAAAATGAACAAGAAGAGCTTTTGATTTCCGAAGACTAATCATTCACAAAATCCGAAGTCAAGAAACAATCAATCAATGGCCCAAGAAGTTCTTTTCAAACACACATACAAATATGGGCATCTGAGAATACAAAAAACCTTAACCCAAAAATTTGCAAATGGGTTCTCAGGCTAGTAGTGGTGTACAGTGAGAGAATTAAGCATTCTCGTAGGCTAGTCACAAGTAGAGTGTCAGAGGTTAACATTGGACTGAACAGCAGGGTGCGAACTATAGTGGTTCTCACAGGATAGAAAAGGGTTCAGTGCGAGAAGGCCTGAAATTAAGAAAAATTTGGAAAAAAGACAAAAAATTTAAGGAACTTCTAGACCTAGAGATTCTGTCAGGGTCTCCTCGAGACTCAGAGATTGATAGAAATGAAAAATGGTAAGGTAAGAGAAAATAGCCAAGGAAAAACCACCAAAAACCACTAAAAAATGGGTTGCATCCCCAGTGGAGTCGCCAATTTTGTTATCGGACTAATCAGTAGGTGCGGACACTAACAGATCTCCCTAGATCTTCCTAGATCTAGAACAAAATAGGACAAGACATGACTCTTTCCCTAAGTTGTAATCATTGAATCTAGTAATAGGAAGGAATAAGTGACATACCTTTATATCACTTCCTTAGGTCTCTGTTGTTCCTGCTTGGCTTCGGTGCTCTCGTGAAGTCAAGTCCGAGACAACACAAGCCAACCAAAGTGAATATAGTGAAGTATATTCAATGTCAACTTATGCATATGATCAAGGAATTACACAATAAAGTAAGAGTGACTTTATGGGAAAGGGACATGTCGTTGTATCATATTAATTGAAAGTAGAAGATACAACCTGATTGCCTTGATGTTGCAAGCTTCCTTTCAGTGACCCTTGTTTCCAACACACACACTTTCTCTGTACTTGCATGAAGAAGATCCAATTCCTTTCGATAGGCCAAATAGAGCCTTCAAGCTTCTATCAAAGAAGGGTTCTTCACACAATTCTTTCACCAATTCTTCATTCAATCTTGCTTAACCTTTTCCATGAGAAACCTTTCAATATATAGGAGAAGGAGAGATGGTTACATGGATGAGGATGATCCCCTCAAATCTGATAAGTCAGTAAAATGACAACCATATGAATGCCAACTTATTTTCTAGAAGATTCGCTTCTAGAACCCTCGAGACCTCTTCTCCTTTCCAAGCTTTTTGTAATAGAACGAATAAACTTTTTGTACAAACTTTTGATCGTTATATACATATATACAGCTTCTATTGGCTTATCTTGTGTTGTGTGATACATGTGATGTGATTGGTTTATAAATGGCCCAAATGTTTGTCTAATACATAGTTATCTAACGCATCAGTTAATGTATTTAGACATCTAGGAATGTGTTGATACTCAATATAATCAAAATAACGTTCCAAGAGGCCAATTCGTAAATATGCCATAATAAAGCAGGACTTCGAATAGCATAGACATTACTTAGTTGTAGTACTACTAGTTGCGAATCGAATCGTACAATCAAATGGCGGATACCGAGTGAAATAGCACCAATCAACAATTCGATGACGGTGCTATATTATGCAATGTTGTTGGTCACATGGCTGAGACACACACCTCATAGAGTGATAAGTTCATTTGTATGGGCGTAAATTACCCAAGCAGCAGAAGTAAGGTTCTGAGTACAATGGCTAGGACCATCAGCGAAGCCAATGTGGGGTAGTGAAGACTCTGACATATGGAAACCAAACACAACGTAACATAAGGGAAGAGACCAGATAATGAAAAAGCATACTACAGTAACACACAAGAACTATGATACAATAAAATACATGTACTCATGCACAGGTGATTTTAGGCATAGTACTTCTTTAAGTACAACCCATTTATGGGTTCGGTCAAAGGGAGACCATCGTAGTCCACTAACTCATAAGTTCCTTTCTCCAAAACTCATCGAACGATATAAGGACCTCACCACATAGCTTCGAATTTTCCTGCTCCTAGCATATCTCGATCTTGTTCATAAAGGAGAACCAGATCACCTTTGGAGAAAACGTGAGGCTTGACATGTTTGTCATATTGGGCTTTGACGTGTTTCTTCTAGGCTTCTATGACTAGGGTGGCATCGTGACGAGTTGCGTCTAATCGCATGAGATACAACAGATGTTCTTCTTCGACAGAGGTGTTTGGGAGGAGTTCATCGGCTATTTTTAAGGAGGGTATATCACATTCAATTGGTAGGATGGCTTCTAGACCATAGACTAACCAGAATGGTGTAAACTCGGAAGCAGACAATGCTGAAAACAACATCGTGTGCCAACTCATTTTGTGAATCCCTATCATATGTCGAAGCATGGTAATGAGGACTTTGTTAATTTCTTCAACTTGGTCGTTGGCTTGTGGGTAATAGGGTGTTGAATTTTCATGGCGAAGACCCAACTTTTCAGTGAGTTTGGAATTCATGAAGTTTCTAAAGTGGCTACCGTGATCAGTGGCGATAGCCTAAGGAACACCAAAATGAGCTATGATGTGATTGAATATGAATAATGTTGCAGTCTTTCCGGTGTTGTCAAATATCGGCATCGCCTCGGCCCATTTCGTAAAATAATCTATGGCTACAATAATGTATCCATGCCCACCGACTGAGTGAGGGTGACATGTCATGAAATCGATACCCCATTCTGCAAAAGGACAAACAGAGACCATAGGGTGAAGAGGAGCATGATGTGACCGTATTGCATGGTTGTAGGTCTGGCAAGCGTGGCATTTTTGGATGGAAATTATACAATCGTTAAATAAATAAGGCCAAAAATACCCTTCTCACAAGATCTTCTGGGAAGTAGCATACCCAAACATATGACCACCATAGGCTCTAGAGTGGTAGTCATTTAGGGATTTATTGGCTTCGTCAAACGTGAGGCAGCGACGAAAAACTGAGTCAATCCCACGACAATAAAGAGTATCACCGAGGATAATATACTGATGGGCTTGGTAGCGTATTCGACGACAGTCAGTACTAGAAAAATTGGGCCAGAAAGTATGGGTTTGGAGATATATGATGATATCTCCGTACCAAATATCATCGAAAGTAATCAGGAAAAGGGATTCATCAGGTAATGAATCGGCTGCTACATTTTTCGTCTCAGAGTAGGGAAAGTTGCATATCAACTCGGAAAACACTAAGGATTTCTTGGACTTAGCGTGTTCGAATTCTAAGTCAAACTCTTGGAGTATCATGATCCATTTGGATTATTTTCCCCCTAGCAGTGGTCGTGTGAGAATGTTCTTCATAGGGTTGCAGTTAGAAATGACCGTAGTCTTGCAAGAGAGGATATAGTGCCAGAAACGTTGAACTGCTTGGACGACTTCCAAGGCCAGTTTTTCAACATGTAAATACTTGGTTTCAGTAGGCATTAGACTTCAACTCAAGTAATAGATGACATTTTTATCATGAGAATCATCCTCCTGGACGAGAACCATAGCAATGGTGTAATTCAAGGCTACGAGGTAGAGGAAATAATCACGGTTGTAATCCGGTGGGAAGAGGAGTGGAGTATGTGTCAGGGATAGTTTCAAAGCTTCGAAATATTTGTTGGTGATGGTATCCCATATGAACTCAGACCCCTTTTTGAGTAGTCGCGTAAATCCAAGAGTTATATCGGCATAGTTCGGGTTGAAACGATGAAGAAAGTTTGTTTTCCCTTGCAAACTTTGTAACTAGTGAAGCGAAGAAGGAGGAGGGATATTTAGAATCACCTCGACCTTCAAAGGATCTACCCTGATCCCTTGAAGTGAAACAATAAAGCCTAGAAATCGGCCGGATTCTACACAAAAAATGCATTTGTGAGGATTCAAGCGTATATGGTAAAACCGACATAGAAGGAAAATGGCTCAGAGGTGTATTAGATGATCTATATGGTGGATGGAATGAGTGGGTAAGTAATCTAGATATGGTTGCACGATGTGCTTGATATCATGGAAGGCATAAGACATAACGCGCTGAAAAGTTGCGCCAACATTTTTTAGACCGAAAGGAAGTTTCCGATAGGAAAAAGTGACCCAAGGACAAATAAAAGTGGCTTTGTGTTGGTCCTTGGAAACAATATTGATTTGATTATATCCGGAGAAACCATCCATCAGAAAGAAGATTTCACTTACGGCACAATCATCGACATTCTGGTCGACGAAGGGGGTAGGAAAGTTGTCTTTAGGAAATGCTTTTTTAATATCCCTATAATCAATTCACACACGGATTGTGCCTTGTTTCTTGTCGATCAAGACAATATTGGAAACCCAGTCAGTGAGGTCCACCGGGTAAATAAAGTCGGCTTTGAGAAGTTTCTCGACTTCAAGCTTGATAGCGACTGCTTTATGTGGGTGGACCGGATGAAGGCATTGTCGGATGGGTTTAGCATCTGGGTATGTCTTAATCTCATGTATCACAATGTCGGGGTCAATACCCAGCATTTATTCATATCTCCAGGTGAAGATGTCACGAAATTATTTGAAAAGCAACTTGTAGGTGACAATTCATCAAGGGAACACGAGGCTCCGATATGCACATTTTCGACAATCCTAGGTTTTATGGATATGTAGAGGGGGATGGTGGGTGAGATATTACTTAAGTTCCCTTCGGAGAAAACATCGTGTGTAGCATCGGGAATGGTAGAAATGACAACAACGGTCAATAGGGTCATGATCCATTATTAGCTCGTGAGGGTGTGTTGTTCCAAGAAGAGGATGGAACGATGATGTCCATCATCCCAGGGGGTATCTTCCATAACAGAAATAATCATCTCGTCTATGGTAAAAATGACATGGAAAGGATCTGGAGATAAATCACCAAGAGAGGGGGTAGAAGGGGTTTCCGATTGAATGTCCTGATAGGCGGATTTGACTGGACTCAAAGACATTTCATCGTCGTAACAAAGATGATCGTCGGGGTTGGGTACCAGCCATGAGTCGTGAGATGCAGGGGTTCAGTGAAGAGAGGTGGAGATCATGTTGATCAAAGCTATAGATGGATGTGGAACATCGGGTGGTAGGATGGGGAAGGTACCCATTAACGAGGAGTCTTTAAGAAGACCCACATCGACGTTCTCGTATCCGGGGGGGGTTTGGCAATGAACAGTATGTTGTCGGTATGTGCATCCGAGTTAAAGAAGGCTAATGGGTCGATGGTAATTACCTTTCCTTGATGTGGGAAATTCACAACACGGAAAATATTTGACACAACTAAGCGCATGGAATCGATCTAGATACAGCCAAGTAGAAGGTTGTAATAGAGAGGAGCGTCAAAGACTTCCACTTCAACTTGGACCATTTTTCCTTCTAACATAATTGGAAACGAAGGGAGGACACCGTAAGGATTAAAACCAGAGCCATTAAAGGCTTTGAGTGTGTTGAGGGATTCAGTCAAAGGAGGGGAGCCGATGGCTTTCCAGCAAGTAATAGACATGACACACGTCGAGGCACCCTCGTCGATAACAGTTCTACAAATGCTTTTGTCAGATATAATAACTTGTATTTGGAATGTGAGTTGAGGGGGTAACCTTGGAATGTGATCTTCCAAGTCAAAAATTATTAAATTTGTATCCATAGAGTCGATTCCACCCATAACTTTCAACAGTGCCTTTTGTTGTATAGGACAACTTTGAAGGACTTCGAGGGCTGACATTGCAAATGGTGCTTGGGCTAGATCTTCAACAATACTGTAGTTCTGGGTAGCACGGGCATGAGGATTGAAAGCCAATTTTCGAACGATTCCCTTTGGAGGAGGACAAAGAACTATGTCGAGGCTTGGTTGTTCAAGACGAAGAGGACCATTGGTAGGTGGAGTCAGAGGAGATGGTTGGACCAACGAAGGAGGTATAGCATCAACCTTCTCTTTAGAGGGAGAATAATCTTTGGCTCAAGTGGTAAGTGTGATGCCATTTTTCTTTGAATATCCTGTACACATTAAGACTTAGGATGTATTGGAGGGGGATGGTTTGTCGTGAATGACCAATTGGGCCTGTTGTTGAGAAGGGAAGGGTTGTGACAATATGGCCAGATTGGGTGGTTTTGTGGTCCCTTGAAGGAAATTAGTAACCTCGGCTCGTCGTGGACAATCCTTAGTGTAGTGATCATCACCACAAATAAGACAAGGGTATCAAGATTTGTGCTTATCCCTATCGTCAACAGGTGGTGTTTTGGTTCTCTCTGCTTGCGAATTATTTTTTTCCTCCTTATTCTTACCCTTTCCCTTTCTGGATTTGTTTTTACTAGCAGGGGTAGATTGAACAGCATTTACCTCAGAAGTCTTGTCAGTGGGAGGGGTAGGAGACAGAGCATTTTGAACATTAGAAGAAATGGGTTTGGGGTTCTTGCTAGAGGTTTGGACGGAATGTGGTTGGGCATGGAAGGTGCCAATCATGTCGTTGGCTGCATGAGAAGAAGCAGGAGTAGTTGAAGTGGTGGAATTAGAAGGACAAGGTGCATCAGAGAGTAAGTTGTAAAGAGTACTCGTTTGTGAGTAAACGAGGTCAAGGTATTGAGCACGACTAATGGCATGTTCTTCTGTGACAACTCCAATCATGGTGATGTCATGATCGATGTCGTTCACGAATGATTTCATGAACCACTCTGCCATCAACTAATTTGGAAGTTTGAGTTTGATGAGATGTCATCTTCGTCGCCATTCATGAATGTGATCAGAGATATCAGTGGCTTTGGTTTGTTTAAAAGAACTCAAAATATCGGTCCCCGTTTCATAGAGGATCGGTAACTGGTAGTGGATGACGAAATCCATAGTGAGGGTGTTGAAGTCAGCGAAGATGCCTCGTGGTAATTCTATATACCACTTCATGGTGAATCCCGTGAGGGTTCACTGAAAAAGGCGTAAACAAATAGATTCATCCATCAAGGATTTGGATGAGCACCAAAGGTGAAAATTCATTACGTGATTGTTCGGGTCCTCTTCCAGTTTTCCATTGAATTTAGTGATGTCAGATGGTAGTTTGGATAGAATGGAGGGTCGTTGGGGAGACTGATGAATCGGATAATTTAAAATCCTTGACAGATCCGAGAGGTCCAGGGTGTCTAAGAAAGGTAATTGTTTGTTCACATGCGGGTACTGGTGACTTTGGGGAGGGAGTCCCGTCGGAAAACCAGTGGGACCATAAATAGTTTGCATATAATGTGAAGATCTGGGCAGATTCGGTGGGTGTTGTGGAGGCAAGTAACTCATAGGGTTGTACCCTTGAATGGGGGTGTGGGGTTGAGCATTTGAGACCTAAATAGGATTAGACATACCTGTATAGGGTTAGCATGTACCGGGGGGTATGACGGAGCTAGCCGGAGGTTATTTCCCCCCAGTCAGGTGAGGATTATGTTGTATAATATGATTCCAATACTAGGCCAAGGATGGAGGTATGTTTTTTTCCATAGGGTGGGGTTGATGGGGGTTACCCTCCAATCGGGGGTTGTGTTCCAATTGGGATTTTCCCTGCAAGGGGGGGTTGAGTTGGGACTCCTTGGTGAAATTGTCCACCAACAAGAATCTAGTAATTTGTTGTGAATGACAAAATGTTGCCACTAGGATCAATGCCTTCGATAGAGTATGGAAAAGTTCCTCTGAAAGGGGGCGTAGGAAGTGTCGGAATGAAACCGAGAGGATGGTGCCCAGAAGGAGTGGAACTACCAGGAGTCCCGGAGGAAATTTTCATAGGAGCGGGAATAGAGGCATTCAATGCATGGTATCTGGATGGAAGAGTTCAGGTGACTATGGGCGAAATAGGTGTGCCAATGGGGGCTTGGCTAGCCACGGTAATCCCGGTGTGAAGACTCGTAGTATCTGTGTAATGGACCATTTGTAAAGGGAGAGTCAACATGTGGTCAGCTCGTGGAGCTTCTGTACTAGGAAAATAATAAGCAGTAGTAAAAGGTACTACATCTGGATCGGATGTTTCAGGTAGCACAGGTGAGATGGTGATATCAACGCCTACTCCTGAGCCAAAAAGATATTTTCTAAAAATGCCAGTAGTCCAAAAAGGATATTGACCCTCAGGTCCTGGGAAAGGTCCGATCAGTGATCCAGAAGACAGAACAACCAAGTCTCCAGAAGAATTGACTCTCATAATACATCTCTCGGAGTCGGGATGAAGTTGAAAGTCCTCTCGAGAATTGGTAATTTGGAACCATTCTAGAGAGTCAGTTATTTCCACTTGTGGAGTGGTAACGTCTTGGACTTTACTCTGTTGAGGAGATCCCTCCGGTGAGTTGGTAGGAAAGGGTTGAGAACCTTCCATATTTTCTAGGGGTAAGCCTTGCATTCTACGTGAATGACGTGGAGGGTCAATTGTGATCAAGCTAAAATCTTACGAAGGAAATTCTATGGTCAACTTGGGTAAACAAACAGCATGCAATAGTAAAAATCTAGGAAGCAAAACCAAGCAAGCAAGACCTTCTAATTTCAAAGTCACTAGTTGGTGATGAAATCCAACATCGCAACGATGAAACAAGAAGGGGCTGGGCTAGGGTGGAAAAGTTACATTGACGACCTCCTTAACAGACTTACACCCTGGTGCAAGCTCCCACACATAATCGTGGGTATACCCTCCAAGGAGCCTGAGTGAGTTTGGCCAACGTCGATTCCAGGTACCATGAAGACTTGCCCCTTCACAGTCACCTTGTCTAAGACCCTAACAATATAGGCCACTAAGGTTACCAGCAACAACAATAAAGCCTGGGGAAACAGTCGATAGTCCGATCCACACGCAAGGGCCCGATATCTAGCCTGAAATCAACTTGAGAGGCTTCCACTCATCATTGTGGGTATACCTTCAAGTGAACCCCGTAATACGTGCAATCTCTACACTAATATCAACAAAGCAGGGTGAGTAACTCTGTCAATATCAATGCAACCTCGGGTTTAACCCTTGTGTGAGAAGGGTTTCCCAGAACAAAATGTTGCAAATGGAATTTGACACTCCTTACCACAAGATGCTATTATGTGTTTTGTGCTTTGGAGAGTGTATCTCTCCACCTATTCCAAAGCTCTAGCCTAGATAATGTTGGTGTAATATTGTCCTAGAAAAGAGTTACTAGTTAAATTTTAAAAATTGTGCCATATTATTAAAGGCTGTTGTTACTCAAAGGAGACGGAAATGAAACCGATGTTGTGTGAGACTCTAACCCAACAATGCATAGATAGGGATGAAAGATACCAATTTTTGTTCGATGAATCTTATTTACGGGAGGGAAAGAGGATTTTTCTGGAACAATCTTGAACTACGATATACAATCTTCTTTGAAATGTAATATCAATGAATCATGCACAATGCCAATTCTCTATTTGTTCTATTTCAACAATTGAATTCCAATATTTTCGAAATAAAAAATTGCTTTAAAAAGAAAAATGTTTTTTTAATTTTCAATAGAAACCACACAACAGTGGTGGAACTAAGAAGAACCAACAACTAATGAAAAGCAATATACAAAAAATCCCAAACCAATCTTTCAATGAAGACAAAAATAACAAGTAGACAAGACTAGTCTTTTCAAATGCATGAGGGCAATAACTTTCCAAGTAATGAGAAATTAAGAAAGACAATTAATCCCAAATTTTAAACCGATCACCGGCTCCCAACCAAACAAGCACTCGGATTTCAGAACCATAGATTGTATCCTTGTTAAGAAAAGGTCAAGAGATAACAGTTGAGAAAAAATGAACAAGAAGAGCTTTCGATTTTTGAAGACTAATCATTCACAAAATCCGAAGTCAAGAAACAATCAATCAGTGGCCCAAGAAGATCTTTTCAGACACACATACAAATCTGGGCATCTAAGAATACAAAAAACCTTAACCCAAAAATTTGCAAATGGGTTCTCAGGCTAGCAGTGGTGTATAGTGTGAGAATGAAGCATTCTCGCAGGCTGGTCACAAGCATAGTGCAAGAGGTTCGCACTGGACTGAACAGCGGGGTGCGAACTCTAGTGGTTCTCATAGGCTACAGAAGGGTCCAGTGCGAGAAGGCCTGAAACTAAGCAAAATTTCGAAAAAAAGACAAATTTTTCTAAGGGAATTTTGGACCTAGAGAGTCTTTCAGGGTCTCCTCGAGACTCAGAGATTGATATAAATGAAAAATGGTAAGGTAAGAGAAAATGGCCAAGGAAAAACCACTAAAAAATGGGTTGCATCCCCAATGGAGTATCCAATTTTTTTATCGGACTAATCGGTAGGTGCGGACACTAACAGATCTCCCTAGATCCACCTAGATCTAGAACAAAACAGGACAAGACATGACTCTTTCCCTAAGTTGTAATCATTGAATCTAGTAATAGGAAGGAATAAGTGACATACCTTTATATCACTTCCTTAAGTCTCTGTTGTTCCCGCTTCGCTCCGATGCTCTCGTGAAGTCAAGTCTGAGACAACATAAGCCAACCAAAGTGAAGATAGTGAAGTATATTCAATGTCAACTTATGCATATGATCAAGGAATTACACAATAAAGTAAGAGTGACTTTATGGGAAAGGGACATGTCGTTGTATCATATTAATTGAAAGTAGAAGATACAACCTGATTTCCTTGATGTTGCAAGATTCCTTTTAGTGACCCTTGGTTCCAACACACACACTTTCTCTGTACTTGCATGAAGAAGATCCAATTTCTCTTGATAGACCTAATAGATCCTTCAAGCTTCTGTCAAAGAAGGGTTCTTCACACAATTCTTTCACCAATTCTTCATTCAATCTTGCTTAACCTTTTCCATGAGAAACCTTTTAATATATAGGAGAAGGAGAGATGGTTACATGGATGAGGATGATCCCATCAAATCTGATAAGTGATTAAAATGACAACCATACGAATGCCAACTCATTTTCTAGAAGATTCCCTTCTAGAACCCTCGAGATCTCTTCTCCTTTCCAAGCTTAAAAATAGGTGCGCACCCTGTGTATGGAGAAAATTGTGAAAAGTTCACACCCTAAGTGTGGGTGGCCTGTGAGAATGAGGGATTCTCACACCCTAGGCAATAGACACCCTGTGAACTCACCTTAAAATTATTTTTTTGGAAGGAGACAAGAGCCACTTTTTCTCAGGAAAAAAGTCCTTGTTGGGAGCCTGAATACATCACTGTTGAGACATCACCAGAATGACCAAAATCATGTGTAACAGGTATTTATTCATTTCTTCATGCTGTAGGACATGTGCTTGACTGACCTGTATTTTTGGGTTTGCTTCATCTAAGATTTCTTTCAGTTTTTGAATCTCTTGAATGTCATTGAATCGGGCTTGTTCTAGACCCTTGTTTATCTCCTGACTAATACTTCTTTCAGTCTCCTTTAATTTACCTTGTAGTTGAGCTATCATCTAATCTTTCTGCTCCAACATAGTTCTCAAATTACCCACAGAATATAAATTTGTCGATGCTAAGGTTCCCATTGTGCCTTCTATTTCTGTAGCGAATTCCCCCTCTTTAAGTTTTTGTCCATCTACAATGATCTTGTGTTTTTTAATCATCATATCTCCTCTTGGATGCATTTCCTATTTCAAGATATCCTTTCTCTTTTTACTGAAAAAATAATTAGATGAAGGAATCTCATCCCTAGAAATAGGCTCAAGATCACTAACGTATAGATCTCCCTCTTGCGGGTTTCCATAGGTAGACTGCAATGGAGTCAAAGAAGTAATGGGACTTCCAAGTTCCGTCGATGTTGTTCCTCCTACTTTTTTGGGAAAATCCTCTGGGATTTCTAGGGATGTTTCCAACTCCTTTCCTTTCCTTGCCTCTAATTTTTTTGTCTAAGGAACTTCTGTTTCTTGTGAAGGCATTTCAATCTCCTTCATTTTTCCCTTTGTATTTGCTTTATCCTGTACATCTGTTTCAAAACCTGGGGGAGGCCCTTCCTACTCCAGAGGAGGGGTCATGGATTCACCCTGCAAAATATTTGGGAAACAACTTCACTTGTGACTTTGGAAGGACATGAAACCGGTTTGTGAGTCAGGTGATCAGGCATGTACCATGTTCAATACCTCCTCATAGTTTTTAACCTCTTTGAATATATCATCATAAACAATTTTTTCATGTTCATAATCTTTCTTATTACAGTGCATCACATATCTTCTTACTAATTGATAAAGGTCATGCTTTTTTTGCTCAATATCTACCAGTTTTATTTTTTCTAGTGCTTCGGCTTCCACTTTAGAATGGCCTAGGTTTAGTAATGAAAATTTCTCGACATACACAGGGAAGATTAGCCAGGATTTCTTTTAAGCTACCTTTAGCTCTATTACAATACCACCTTTCACTATTTGATGTGCTACCTCCCTCAATACCAGTCTATCCGGGAGGAATTTCGGAAGCACGTGAGGGGGATTGAGCACCCATAAACCCTAATGTAAGAGAATTTTTCATCAATGAACCAGTCGGCTATCGCTTTGAGGTTTTCTGAGACTGGCTCAGAAATGAAAGGGGGTTCACAGCCATAAAACATTTTATGCATTGGAATTACTATGAAATGACAAATTTCGTAAAACGCATTCTTAGCATTTTCTTCCCATAACACAGAGTGATACTCGTGAATGGGTTCAGGGCAGCTTATGTTCCAACTCCAATCCATCAGGGGAAATGGAGCCATGAAGAAGATTGCGTCCATAATGTACGCCGCCATGTAAAATGACACTGGCTGACCTTAGATATTGCAACTCTGTAATTTGAAACTTCTTGGGCTAGGTTATCAAACAAAATCTTGCTCTAGTTAAAAGTGTATCCTTTTGATGCTTCTTCTAAAAAGGGCACCCATTCTGCAGGAAAATGGCAGGGATTCGTTTTCCCGAAAAGTCTGCACAGCATAATGGCTACATAAACCATGTACTCATTCAAAGATGTTGTGGAATAAACCCCATGGTTATCGACCCCAAATTTCGATGGGCATCTCCACCATTCTCTAATTAAATCAGGATAAGTTTGGTCTGCCTCAGTACACTCCTTCCTTTGAAATTCAGCCAAAAACTTGGCATTATAAATGTGCTTAGGATTTGGTGAGAGTTTGTACATTACTTGTATATTCTATGGCCTAAATGAGCTGAAAACGATCGCTTGATCGTTTAAAATGCTTCTTGTCAGGATATCGACCTTCTCCAAGGCCCAATTGATCATGTCGTTGTATGCCATGAGCCGAGGGCATGCTGTGATCTTATGAAGCTCCAATTCTTCTATATCCCGAAAGTGATTCTTGGAATCGACATGACAATTTTTGACTTCGTAATCCAGGAATTCATAGATTTGTCTCAAATATTTAATTGAGTCGATGGCATGTGGCGTAGTGTCGGATATGATATCTCCTTCTGGGTTACGCATCTCCTCTATATCTTCACTCTTCTTCGGTGCTTTCTTTGGCGCCATAGATTTAAGTTAGAAGGAAAACCTGTCAAAGAAAAGAAGCGTATGAGCTTGGCCGAATGTGAATTACCTTTGAAGGATAGAACAAGCATAGGTTTTGGAACACAAATTTTGAATTTGCCTTAAACTCATTTTATGAAAAAAATACTGATGCAACTGACCTGTAATCAATTACATTTAATGCAAAAAATATTTTTGAGATACGCGCAGCATTTATCAGTTTTTGTTTATTAATAAGGACGTATTTCGGCAATCCCAGATTCAAAATTCGAAAGATTTCATTCAATGGTACCGAAAATAAGAAAAGACCTAAGAAATTTAATTGTCGTTAATCGTGCTTCTAAAACAGAGTTAATTCAATCTAAACACGGATTATGAGTCGAGACTTCACGTTTCGGGATTTCGAGGATCATGTTTATAAGAGGTATGTTATTGCTGAACCTCGATTCCCGAAAGTGTGAAACCACGATAAGATTAAGATAATCCTTAACTTCCGTATTAGTGAATTAATTAATCAGGATTAACGACTAACTTCCAAAATAGGGTTAATTCAGTTTAAACACAAATTATGAGTCGGGACTTCGCGTTTCAGGATTCGGGGATCATGTTGACAAGAGGTATGTTATCGTTGAACCCCGTATCCCAAAATTGCGATACGATTAATGTAATCTTTAATAATTAGTAACTTCCATATTTCGAGAAATCGGGGATCAGGATTCCGCGAATGGATATGTATTAAAACATATGTTCTCAGTAAACCCCGAATCCCAAATTTTTTTTTAAAGTTATTCTTAACTCCTTTAGGTTTTAAGCTTATCATGATTAAAAAATAACTTTATAGAAAGCGCGTCGGGAATTTTATAACATTTTTCATTTTTTGCCTTTTATTATTTAAAGAATAAAGCTTGTCGAGATTTCGGTACCGAACTTTTGGAAATGAAAGTGAGGGTTATGCTTTATGGAAAGCTGAAACCTGAAAAAGGAAAATTTTAGCCTTAGAAATAAAAACTTTAAAAATTGTTTCAACAAGACCTATGGATGGCCCCAACTCTACGAGACAGACCCGGACTTTGCCACCACCTGCAAAATGTTGGGTGCAAAGGTAGTGGTCGATAATTTCCATATTCAGGATGGGTTGTTGTGTCGTCTGGGCCATATATATGCTCCATCTAGCGAGCGAGCGAAGTTGATCTAGGAATCCCACTACAGTTGGGTGGTAGGACACTTCGGCATTGAAAATACAATGGTGATGCTACAAAAATATTTCTACTAGCCAAAACGTTGACAAGAGGTCAGCAAGTATATCAGGTCTTGCACTACCTGGGCTATTTCCAAACCAACCACTAAGAAACAAGGCATGTACACCCCTCTTTCGACTCCTGATAGGCCATGGTGTTATCACTGAAATTTCGTCTGCACATGGCGACAAGAACTCCACATCATCAAAACAGCAATGAAGTCATTCATGGCACTGAATTAATTTCACATCACTCCAGAAGGGCCAAAAACTATACAAAGTAACCAAAAATTGAAGGGCGCTTTACAACAGTTTGGTGCGCGCGCGCATGCGCAGGACAAAAACGTGTTATTCGCGCATGCGCACTCGACGCGCGGCTGTCAACACAAAAACCCGCGCATCTGCTAAAACAGCGCATTAATTGAATAGGCCAGCCTCCCAACCACTTACGGACCGACTCCCAAGTTGATTTGACTCTCAAATCAGAGCCGGATTCCGAAAATTGGTGGGTTAAAGACCTAAATAAACCCTAAAAGGGTCCTTGTTCACACTTTGAGAAGGTTACGTGACCGCCCGAGGAGATGCTATAAAAAGTCGTGAGGATACACTGTTTTGGCAAGGAATTCTAAGCATTGTTATGTTGTTCAGATGGTTAAGGGCTCATCCTTTAACAACAACCCATCAGCTGCATCACCGAGAGTTCTTTCACTGCTATGCTCAGTTCTTCTCATTTATAAGGAAAGAAAACTGTGTGAGGGCCCCAAAGAGCCTTCCGTTGGGGGGAGAAGGAACCTCTGGTCTCTTCCTTCAGCATGCTCTGGTTTCATCAATACACCAGCCTGGAACCATTGGTGACAACTGTGTTTTGTGTTTGATGTTTTTTGTTTCTTTTCACAGTTTTATTTGTTTTCAGTTGATATTAGCTTGTAGTTTGTTTTGTTTCTCTAACCCTATGCTCCATAGATGTTCTTCCCTGCTAGACCCAACAGGGTATGAAAGCGCTCTCTATTTGCTCACCTGGTGACCATTTGAATGCGAACAGACTGGCGACTCCACTGGGGAGTTAGGTATCAAATCCTCCCTCATTTGGGTTTTATTTGCTTTCATTTTGGTTTTATTAACTTGCAGGGACACAAACCGGCCTCCGTCGACCTGCTAACCAGTCGATTCACAGGAGAATCGAGAGAAATCCATCCGGAGTTTCTTTCTCGGTAACTTACCACAAGCACGCGGGTATTCCACCCCACAGACGCGCGCATGCGCTTTGGTTCTTAATACGGTACGCGCGCAGGTGCCACACGCGCCTCTGTCTAAATTAAAGGCCGCGCATTTGAACTAAATTTTTCGTTGTAAGGTTTAGGATGTGGGGAAAGTCATTTTCCTTCTCAAGAATAATGTTATGCATGCTCTAAATACTGCACCACTTAGACCCCTCAACTTATAAAGGGGATAGTCCAACAAACATAGGCACTTAGGTGGATAAAAATCATTTTTTCCCTTATTTTGCTTTTCGCCACGTGGATGGCTTGCTTTGATTTATAATCTAAGTTGAACATCAAATTGTAATCACATCTAAACTCACATTCGGGACTAGAAGTTGCAAGT
>JZKD02S0673133.1:250465-279675 GCA_000966675.3 Picea glauca | reverse complement strand
GGGGAAATGACTGTGTTTTTGTGGTTGTTGATTTCTTTTCTAAGATGGTGATTCTGGTTGCATGCAAGAAGAGCATCACAGCAGAAGCCACTGCCAAGCTCTTCTTTGAACGAGTCTGGGTACATTTTGGAATCCCACAAACCATTGTATCAGATCGGGAGAGTCGATTTCTCAGCACATTCTGGTCGAGCCTCTGGTCACTATTGGACACCAATATCACCAAATCCACGGCCTTCCACCCCCATACAAATGGCCAAATCGAGGTCGTAAATCGAATGATCATGCATATCCTGCGCATGTATAATTCTAAGAACCCTCACACATGGTATGAGAGTCTTCCATATGTCCAGCATAGGTACAACCGATCCCTGCATAGCTCAACCGGCCACAGCCCCTTTCAGGTGGGGTTGGGATTCCAACCATTAGGTCCCATAGATGTTGCACTTCCCCTTGCGGTCACCTCGACCGACTCCTCTCCTGCTCCAACTGAGGCTGAAAAAGCCACCCGGTTCATTGAGAGAATCCAACACATTCAAAAATAGGTTAAGGATATCCTACAGAAGTCCAATGACAAGTACAAGCAGTGCCATGATCAACATCGGGTTCCACATAACTTTCAGGTGGGCGACAAAGTTTGGTTGCACTTGCAGAAAGAACGCCTTACAGGACCCCATTAGAAGATTTTCCCACTCTGTTATGGGTTGTACACCATCACCAAGGCTGTGGGGGATAATTCTTTTGAGCTCAACATTCCTCCTTTCCTTGACCTGCACCCAGTGTTCAACATGGACCTCCTTCAGCCTTATTTCCCACCATTATTGGACACCTCAGACGTCGAAGAACAACTGAAACCAACAGAGCTCAACCCTGACTGCATACAACAGGAATCCAATGATCATATTGTGGACACATAGATCAAGGGCACTCGACAACAAAGGATCCAGCTTTATCGAGTCCTCAAAGCAGGGCAACTCCTACACCAAGGCAAGTGGATCACCTAGGGCCAAATTCAGCAAAAATTTCCTCATCTGATGGGGGAACTCAACACAATGGAGACCATTTCTTCCTAAGGAGGGAGGATTGATCCAGGAAGATATTGGTGGTCTCCCACCTTTCCAGTTGGCTCAAAACAACTTTCTAGCAATTTTGATAATTTACTATTTTTAGTAGTTTTTCGGATCCTGAACTTCCGGAGTCGTTTTGAGGCCCTAAACGACGTTTTTTTCGGTATGTTGCAGTCTCTATATTTCATCATCATGAAATTTTGTCCAAAAGTTGTATTCCTCGGATAGGTATTTCCAATGGGCTATCATACACCTAAAACGGAGATCGTATGCAAAAGTTACGACCCCGGGAAGTTGATGTACTAACTTACCCAAATGGGGCCCACATGACTTTTGGCGCTTCATCTCCTAGGGTTATGTTTTTGGATGTTTAGGGTTTTCGAAACTCCTGTTTATTGTAAAAATGCCTTGAGAGCCTCATTGTTATCATCTTCTTGCGAATGAGTGCAACCATCACATCTCTTCTCAGAGATAAGCCGCCATCATTCCAGCAAGCTTGTTTTCCACTACATTTTACAGTTTCAGCTTATTTCATTATTGAATAGAAAACCAGTTTTACTGTATCTTTGTTATTCTATGTTAAGCATATGGTAATAATTTGTAGTCATTTCGTTCTGCTCATAAAATCTGGATCAGTGGTATCAGAGCGGTCTGCTTCTTGTCATCTTAATGCATGTCTCCAACCAGGTCGGAGTACAAAGAGTTAGGTCTCAATCTTGTTTCTCTTGAGGACAAAAGCTATCTCACACCCAAGCGACCTCTCATGGAAGGAGAAAAGAAAGATGGTGAGACAGGAGATCCTTTCAAACTGTTGATTGAGGAATCCCTCATTCAATAGAGGAACGAGATGATGGATAATTTCGCGCAAATCCTTCGGCGGCTACCAACAGGCCAGGCATCTTCTTCGAGTGGAGGCACCGCCCCCTTCAAGGTACAAATAAACTTCGATATTCCTATATTTGAAGGTCATATAGACGCAGATGTTGTAGACAAGTGGTTGAATATACTAAAAGGGTATTTTTTTCCCATAACTTTTCGAATAGAGAAAAGATTACTTTTTCTCTCCTCAAAGCCATTCCCCATGTCAAAGATTGGTGGGAAACTTTCTGTGAGAAAAAGTAAATAGAGGAACCCTCATTATTTACAGTCAGGGCCACTTGGGAATCCTTCAGGGATTCTATTAAGGAACAATACTACCCTATCGGAAGTTATGATGACTTGTATACCAAATGGACCACACTGTGGCAAGAAAGAGACCAAGCAGTGCCAAATTTCACAAATATCTTCCATACCTTGCGCACCAAGCTGGGTATCAAAGATTCAGAGTGACATCTGGTGCTCAAGTATTGTGGTGCTTTGCATCGATACATCTAGACCAAAATGGAATTTTTGGACATCTCATCCTTGGGTGTGGCCTACTGATATGCCGTCAAAATCGAGCAGAAGCTCAAACAAAACACACGACAATTTGGGTCGGGGAACCCCTCACAACAAAATCCAGAAAAGGGTTGCCCCAACCCACAAAACAAATGAAAGATCAAAGATGGACAATATTAGGACAACTAGTCCAAGCCGTAATCAAATAAGGACACCGAAAAGACAAAGAAAGATACCGGGGAGTGGTGCAACTTTTATAAGATCCCTTGGCATAACACTATTTATTGTCGCTCAAAGAAGACACTGGTGGCTGAAGTGAAAGAATCTGAATCATATGCGGGTTCTGACTCTGAGTCAGAACTAGAAAGGGGAAGACTGGTCATTGACACAGAACCCAGTGCCACCGCTGCTACCATCAAACTCCAGCATTGTGAACCAGACAAGCCAGAAGAAGGAGAGTGCCTCTTCCATTCACAAATGTGGGTAAAAGGCACCCCACTGCACTTCATCGTTGATAGTGGTATCTAGAAGAACCTCATCTCAGCATAGGTCATCAAGTGACTGGCCCTGCCGAAAATGCCACACCCACAACCCTACACCATTGGATGGATCAGCCAAGGAATCGATCTTCACGTCAACCAACAATGTTGACTGTTGTACGACATCGATCCCTTCAAAGATGAGGTATTGTGTGACGTTTCTCCTCTCGAAGTTTTTGATGTTATTTTGGGACAACCTTATTTATGGAAACATCATGCTATATATGATTCTAGGCCTCGTAGTGTTATTATTACTTTGAACAGGAAATTGTACAGGATACGTGAGGTTGTCCTACCTAGTGTTATTTCCTTTATCTCTGCTAAGCAATGCAAGAAGGTCATCTCTTAGACGAGGAATTTTTTCTTCTTCATCATTGACTATCAGAATGAGAGAAAAATCATAGCCACATCCAGGGTCTCTGCAACCGACCTCTCCACACAAAAGAAGCAAGTAGATAAGGTCGTGGAAGAATACTCAGATATCTTCTCCTCACCTATAGGGGTACCTATGCATTGCCAGGTCAAGCGCCCCATCGATCTGAACCCCGACGCATTGCTACCCAATGGGCTAGTCCATCACCACTCTCTGTTAGAGAATGAGGAGATCAAGCGACATATCAAATAATTTCTCAACAAGGGGAACATCCATCCTAGCTCATCACCTTGTGGGAGCCCAATCATGCTGGTACAGAAGAAATATGGAACCTGGCAACTTTGCATTGATTATCGGGCTCTGAATAAAATCACAGTTAGAAACCGATACCCAATTCCCCGAATCGATGACCTCCTTGATCAACTCATGGGGGGGAAATAATTCAGTAAGATTGATATGAAGTCTAGCTACCACCAGGTCTCGATAGAATAGACAGATGTATGGAAGACTGCCTTCAAGTCAAAGGAAGGCCTTTTTGAATGGTTGGTCATGCTCTTTGGTCTGACAAATTCTTCATCCACTTTCATGAGGATGATGGACGATATCTTGTGACCATTCACCAATACTTTTGTAGTGGTGTATCTGGATGACATTCTCATGTACAACAAGACTTGGGTCGAACACTTGTTGCATATTCAACAGGTTCTGCACACCCTGCGGCAGCACAAGCTATATGTCAACTTGGAAAAATGGTCCTTCGGCATGGACAGGGTCCATTACCTAGGCTACATCATTGATAACATGGTGTACATGTGGATAGATCCAAGATCCAAGTAATCCGTGACTGGCCAGCCCCAACCACACTCACTGAGCTTCAGAGCTTCTTGGGCCTTGCCAATTTCTACCGCAGGTTTGTGTTGGGATTCTCCCATATTGCATGGGCCCTCAGCCAAATAACCAGGGGTGGTGGTAAGGTGAAATTTGCATGGGGACAGCCTTAACACTAAGCGTTCGATGATTTGAAGTAGTTCTTATGCTCAGCCCCATTACTTTCACTACCAGACCTACAACTTCCCTTTGATATTGAGACTGATGCTTCAGAATATGTTATGGGTGTCGTTCTCACGCAGCACAGCCACCCCGTGGCCTATCATAGCGAGACACTATCAAATGGTGTCTGTAAGTACCCTACTTACAGCAAAAAAATGTAATCCATTGTGCAAGACTGCCGCCAATGGAGACATTACATTCTTGGGAGGGAGACAGTCATCCACACTGATCATAAGCCACTACAGTTCATGCAAACACAAGGAAAATTGAAAAATGACAGCCATCAAAAGTGGTCCACATACTTGCAAAAATTTCACCTCAACATCAAGTATAAAACAGGAAGCACCAACCGCATTGTTGATTGCCTCAGTAGAACACCAGTCATGGCACTCACCACAGTGATAGACTCTTCCAACCATGAGACCTCTAGATGGCCCCAACTCTAGGAGACTGACTCAGACTTCACCACCACCTGCCAAATGTTGGGTGCAAAGGCAGTGGTCAATAATTTCCATCCTCAGGATGTCTTGTTGTGTCAACTGGGCCATATATGTGTTCCATCAAGTGAGTGAGAGAAGATGATCTGGGAAGCCCACTACAGTCTGGTGGTAGGACACTTCGACATCGAAACGACAATGGTGAAGCTACAAAAACATTTCTACTGACCAAAACTTCGACAGGAGGTCAGCAAGTATATCAGGTCTTGCACTTCCTGCATTATTTCCAAACTAACCATTAAGAAACAGGGCTTGTACACGCATCTTCCCACTCCTAACAAGCCATGGGAATCCATCTCAATGGAATACATGTTGGACCTCATGTCCACCAAGCAGGGAAATGATTGTATTTTTGTGGTTGTTGATCGCTTTTCTAAGATGGTGATTCTGGTTGCATGCAAGAAGAGCATCACAGCAGAAGCCAGTAACAAGCTATTCTTTGAACGAGTATGGGTACATTTTGGAATCCCACAAACCATTGTATCATATTGGGATAGTCAATTTCTCATAACATTCTGGTCGAGCCTCTGGTCACTACTAGACACCAAGCTCACCAAATCCACTGCCTTCCACCCCAAGACAGATGGCCAAACCGAGGTTGCAAATCGAATGATCTTGCATATCCTACACATGTATAATTCCAAGAACCCTCACACATGGGATGAGAGTCTTCCCTATGTCCAGCATAGCTACAACTGAGCCCTGCATAGCTCAACCTGCCACAGCCCCTTTCAGGTGGGGTTGGGATTCCAACCATTGGGTCCCATAGATGTTGCACTTCCCCTTGCGATCACCTCGACCGACTCCTCTCCTGCTCCAACTAAGGCTGACAAAGCCACCCGGTTCATTGAGAGGATCCAGCACATCTTCCAATAGGTTCAGGATATCCTACAGAAGTCCAATGACAAGTACAAGCAGCGCCATGATCAACATCGAGTTCCACATAAGTTTTAGGTGGGTGACAAAGTTTGGTTTCACTTGCAGAAAGAACGCCTTACAAGACCCCATCGAAAGATTCACCCACTCCATTATGGGTCGTACACCATCACCAAGGTTATGGGGGATAATTATTTTGAGCTCATGATTCCTCCTTTCCTTGGCCTACACCCAGTGTTCAATGTGGATCTCCTTCGACCTTATTTCCCACAATTATTGGACACCTCAGACGTCGCAGAACAGTTGACACCAACAGAGCTCAACCCCGACTGCATACAACAGGCATCTAGTGATCAGATTGTGGACACATAGATCAAGGACACTTGACAACAAAGGATCTAAATTTATCGAGTCGTCAAAGCAGGGCATCTCCTGCACCAAGGCAAGTGGCTCACCCGTGGCCAAATTCAGCAGAAATTTCCTCATCTGATGGGGGAACGCAACGCAATGCAGACCATTGCTTCCTAAGAAGCGAGGATTGATATAGGTGGATATCGGTGGCCACCCACCTTTCCAGCTGGCTCAAAACAACTTTCTAGCAATTTTGATAATTTACTATTTTTAGCAGTTTTTCGGGTCCTGAACTTCCGGAGCCGTTTTGAGGCCCTAAACGACGTTTTTTGGGGTATGTGGTAGTCGCAAAATGCTCTCGCCATAAAATTGTGTGAAAATGTTGTATTCCTCGGATAGATCTTTCCAATGGACAATCATACGCCTAAAATGGAGATCGTATGCAAAAGTTATGACCCCGGGAAGTTGATGTAGTGACTTACCCAAATGGGGCCCACATGACTTTTGGCACTTCATCTCCTAGGGTTAGGTTTTTGGATGTTTAGGGTTTTTGAAACTCTTGATTATTGTAAAAATTCCTTGAGAGCCTGATTTTAATCATCTTCTTGCGAATGAGCACAGCCGTCACATCTCTTCTCCGAGATAAGCCGCCACCATTCCAGCAAGCTTGTTTTCCGCTGCATTTTACAATTTCATCTTATTTCATTATTGAATAGGAAATCATTTTTATTATATCTTTGTTATTCTGTGTTAAGCATCTGGTAATAATATATGGTCATTTCATTCTTCTCATAAAATCTGGATCAGTGGTATCGGAGCGGTCTGATCCTTGTCGTCTTAATGCATGTCCCCAACGAGGTCAGAGTACAAAGAGTTAGGTCTCGAGCTTGTTTCTCTTGAGGAAAAAATCTCTCGCACACCCAACCGACCTCTCATGGAAGGAGAAAAGAAAGATGAAGGGATAGGAGATCCTTTCAAACTGTTGATTGAGTAATCCCTCACACAATAGAGGAACGAGATGGATAATTTCGCACAAATCCTTCGGCAGCTACCAACAGGCAACACATCTTCTTCGAGCGGAGGCACAGCCCCCTTCAAGGTACAAATAAACTTCGATATTCTTATAATTGAAGGCCAGATAGATGTAGATTTTGTAGACAAGTGGTTGAATCTACTAGAAGGGTATTTTTCTATCCATAACTTTTTTAATAGAGAAAATATTATTTTTTCTCTCGTCAAAGTCGTTCCCCATGTCAAAGATTGGTGGGAAACTTTATGTGAGAAAAAGGAAACAGAGGAAACCTCATTATTTACAGTCACAACCACCTGGGAATTCTTCATGGATTCTATTAAGGAACAATAATACCATGTCAGAAGTTATGACGACTTTTATACCAAATGGACCACATTGCGGCAAGAAAGAGACCAAGCAGTGCCAGATTTCACAAATATCTTCCATACCTTGCACACCAAGCTAGGTATCAAAGATTCGGAGTGACATTTGGTTCTCAAGTATTGCAGTGCTCTGCATAGATACATCTATACCGAAATGGAATTTCTCTACATCTCATCCTTGGGCGCAGCCTACCGATATGCCGTCAAAATTGAGAAGAAGCTCAAACAAAAGATGCGATAATTTGGGCCGGAGAACCCCTCACAACAAAAGACAAGAAAGGGTGGCCCCAACCCATAGAACAAAGGATGGAGAAAATATGGACAGTATCAAGACAACCAGTCCAATCCGTAAGAAAAGAAGGACACTGGAAAGACAAATAAAGATACCAGGAAGTGGTGTGACTTCCATAAGAGCCCTTGGCATAACACTGTTGACTATCGCTCAAAGTAGATGCTGGTGGCCAAAGTGAAAGCCTCTGAATCAGATGCAGGTTCTGACTCTGAGTCAGAACCAAAAAAGGGAAGACAGATCATTGACACAAAACCCAGTGCCACCATTGCTACCACCAAGCTCCAGCATGGTGAACCAGACGATCCAGAAGAAGGAGAGCGCCTCTTCCATTCACAAATGTGGGTAAAAGGCACACCACTGCACTTCATTGTTGATAGTGGTAGCCAGAAGAACCTCATCTCAGCAGAGGTCATCAAGCAAATGGCCCTGCTGACAACGTCGCACCAACAACCCTAAACCATTGGATGGCTCCACCAAGGAAGCGATCTTCGCGTCAGCCAAAAGTGTCGACTGTCATATGGAATCAAGAACTTCAAAGACAAGGTATTGTGTGACGTTTCTCCTCTCAAAGTTTGTGATGTTAATTTGGGCCAACCTTATTGATGGAAACGTCATGTTGTATATGATTCTATGCCTCGTAGTGTACTTATTACTTTGAACAGGAAATTGTACAAGATACCAAGGTTGTCCCACCTAGTGTTATTTCCTTGATCTCTGCTAAGCAATGAAGGAAGGTCATCTCTCAGACGCGGAAGTTTGTCTTCTTCATGATTCACTCTTAGAATGAGAGAAAAATCATAGCCACATCCAGGGTCTCTACAACTGACCTCTCCACATAGAAGAATCAAGTAGATAAGGTCATGGAAGAATACTCAGATATCTTCTCCTCACCTACAGGGGTACCTATGCACTGCAAGGTCAAGCACCCCATCGATCTGACCCCCGGCGCAATGCTTCCCAATGGGCCAATCTATCACCGCTCTCTATTATAGAATGAGGAGATCAAGTGACAGATCCAAGAATTTCTCCACAAGGGGCACATCTGTCCTAGATCATCACCTTGCGGTAGCCCAATCGTGTTGGTACAGAAGAAAGATGGAACCTAGAGAATTTACATTGATTATCGGGCTCTGACTAAAATAACAGTCAGAAATCGGTACCTGATTCCCTGAATCGACGACCTCCTTGATCAACTCATAGGGGGGAAATAATTCAGTAATATTGATCTAAAGTCTGGCTACCACCAGGTCCCGATAGAACAGACATATGTATGGAAGACCGTCTTCAAGTCAAAGGAAGACCTTTTTGAATGGTTGGTCAGACAAATGCTCCAGCCACTTTCATTAGGATGATCAACGATATCCTGTGACCATTCACCAATACTTTTGTAGTGGTGTATCTGGATGAAATTCTCATTTACAGCAAGACTTGGGATGAACACTTGCAGCATATTCAGCAGGTTTTGCACACCCTGCGGCAACACAAGCTATACGCCAACTTGGAAACATTCTCCTTCGGCATGGACAGGGTCCATTACCAAGGCTACATCATTGATAAACATGGTGTGCATGTGGATCCATCCAGGATCCAAGTCATTTGTGACTAGCCAGCCCCAACCACACTCACTGAGCTTCGGAGCTTCTTGGGCATTGCCAATTTCTACCGCAGGTTTGTGTTGGGATTCTCCCATATTGCATGCGCCCTCAACCAAATAACCAGGGGTGGTGGTAAGGTGAAATTTTATTGGGACCAGCCCCAACAGCAAGTGTTCGATGATTTGAAGTAACACTTTTTCTTAGCCCCGGTACTTTCACTACCAGACCTGCAACAGCCCTTTGAGATTGAGACTGAGGGTTCAGACTATGTTATGGGTGTCATTCTCATGCAGCACGGCCACCTTATGGCCTATCATAGCGAGACACTATAATATGTTGTTTGTAAGTATTCTACTTACGATAAATAAATGTACTCCATTGTGACAGCCTGCCGCCAATGGAGACATTACATTCTTGGGAGGGCGACAGTCATCCACACTGATCATAATCCACTGCAGTTCATCTAGACACAAGGAAAATTGCAGAATGACTGCCATCAAAAGTGGTCCACATACTTGCAGCAATTCCACCTCAACATCAAGTATAAAACAGGAAGCACCAACCACATTGTTGATTTCCTCAGCAGACCACCAGTCACAACACTCACCAAATCACTAGACTCTTGCGTCCATTAGACCTCTAGATGGCCCCAACTCTATGAGACAGACCTGGACTTTGCCACCACCTGCCAAATGTTGGGTGCAAAGGCAGTGGTCGATAATTTCCATCTTCAAGATGGGTTGTTGTGTCATCTGGGCCATATCTGTGTTCCATCAAGTGAGCGAGAAAAGATGATCTGGGAAGCCCACTACAGTCGGGTGGCAGGACACTTCGTCATAGAAAAGACAATGGCGATGTTACAAAAATATTTCTACTGGCCAAAAATTCGACAAGAGGTCAGCAAGTATATCAGGTCTTACACTGCATGTGCTATTGCCAAACCAACCACTAAGAAATAGGGCTTTTTCACCCCTCTTCCGACTCCTGACAGGCCATGGGAATCCATCTCAATGGACTCCATGTCAGGCCTCTCGTTCACCAAGAGGGGAAATGACTTTGTTTTTGTGTTTGTTGATCACTTTTCTAAGATGGCGATTCTGGTTGCATGAAAGAAGAGCATCACAACATAATCCATTGCCAATCTCTTCTTTGAATGAGTCTGGGTACATTTTGGAATCCCACAAACCATTGTATCAGATCAAGAGAGTCGATTTCTCATCACATTTTGGTCGAGCCTCTAGTCACTACTGGACACCAAGCTCACCAAATCCACGGCCTTCCACCCCCAGACAGATGACCAAACCGAGGTCGTAAATCAAATGATCATGCATATCCTACGCATGTATAATTCCAAGCACCCTCGCACATGGGATGAGAGTCTTCCCTATTTCCATCATAGCTACAACTGAGCCCTGCATAGCTCAATCGGCCACAACCCCTTTCAGGTGGGGTTGGGATTCCAACCATTGGGGCCCATAGATGTTTCACTTCCCCTTGCGGTCACCTCGACCGACTCCTCTCCTGTTCCAACTGAGGTTGACAAAGCCAACTTGTTCATTGAGAGGATCTAGCACATCCACCAACAGGTTCAGGATATCCTACAGAAGTCCAATGACAAGTACAAGCAACGCCATGATCAAATTCGGGTTCCATATAAGTTTCAAGTGGGCGACAAAGTTTAGTTGCACTTGCAGAAGGAACATTGTACATGACCCCATTGGAAGCTTCACCCACTCCATTATGGGTCGTACACCATCACCAAGTTTGTGGGGGGTAATTCTTTTGAGCTCAACATTCCCCCTTTCCTTTGCCCGCACTCAGTGTTCAACGTGGACCTCCTTCGGCCTTATTTCCCACCATTATTGGACACCTTAGACATCGTATAACAGCTGACACCAACAGATTTCAACCCCGACTACATACAATAGGCATCCAGTGATCAAATTGTGGACACATAGATCAAGGGCACTCGACAACAAAGGATCCAGCTTTATCGAGTCGTCAAAGTAGGGCAGCTCCTGCACCAAGGCAAGTGGCTCACCCGGGGCCAAATTCAGCAAAAATTTCCTCATCTGATGGGGGAACTCAACGCAATGGAGACCATTGCTTCCTAAGGAGGGAGGATTGATTCAGGTGGATATTGGTGGCCACCCACCTTTCCAGCTTGCTCAAAATAGATATTTAGCAATTTTGATAATTTACTATTTTTAGTAGTTTTTCAGGTCCTGAACTTCCGGAGTCGTTTTGAGGCCCTAAACGACGTTTTTTGGGGTATGTTTCGGTTGATCGTATCTACCATTGTGAAATTTTGTGCAACTGTTGTATTTCTCGGATAGATATTTCCAATGGGCTATCATACGCCTAAAACAGAGATTGTATGAAAAAGTTACGACCCCGAGTAGTTGATGTACTGACTTACCCAAACGAGGCCCACATGACTTTTGGCGCTTCATCTCCTAGGGTTAGGTTTTTGGATGTTTAGGGTTTTTAAAACTCTTTTTTATTATAAAAATTCCTTGAGAGCCTCATTGTAACCATATTCTTGTGAATGAGCACAGTCGTCACATATCTTCTCAAAGATAAGCCGCCACCATTCCAGCAAGCTTGTTTTCCACTGCATTTTATAGTTTCAGCTTATTTCATTATTGAATAGAAAACCAGTTTTACTGTATCTCTCTTATTCTATGTTAAGCATCTGGTAATAATCTGTAGTCATTTCGTTATGCTCATAAAATCCGTATCAGTGATATCAGAGTGGTCTGCTCCTTATCATCTTAATGCATGTCCCCAACGAGATCGGAGTACAAAGAGTTAGGTCTTGAGCTTGTTTCTCTTGAGGACAAAAGCTCTTGCACACCCAAGCGACCTCTCATGGAAGGAGAAAATAAATATGTTGGGATAAGAGATCCTTTCGAACTGTTGATTAAGGAATCCCTCAGGCAATAGAGGAACAAGATGATGGATAATTTTGCGCAAATCCTTCGGAGACTACCAACAGGCGATGCATCTTCTTCGAGCAGAGGCATCGCCCCCTTCAAGGCACAAATAAACTTCGATATTCCTATATTTGAAGGTCAGATAGATGCAGATGTTGTAGAAAAGTGGTTGAATCTACTAGAAGGGTATTTTTCTTTCCACATCTTTTCAAATAGAGAAAAAATTACTTTTTCTCTCCTCAAAGTCATTCCCCATGTCAAATATTGGTGGGAAACTTTCTATGAGAAAAAGGAAATAGAGGAACCCTCATTATTGATAGTCACGACCACATGGCAATCCTTCATGGATTCTATTAAGGAACAATACTACCTTGTCGGAAGTTATGACGACTTATATACCAAATGGACCACACTACGGCAAGAAAGAGACCAAGAAGTGCCAGATTTCACAAATATCTTCCATACCTTGTGCACCAAGCTGGGTATCAAAGATTCAGAGTGACATCTGGTGCTCAAGTATCATGATGCTCTACATAGATACATCTAGACTGAAATGGAATTTCTAGACATCTCATCCTTGGGCGCGGCCTACCAATATGCCATCAAAATCGAGCAGAAGCTCAAACAAAAGATGCGACAATTTGGGTCGGGGAACCCCTCAAAACAAAATTCAGGAAAGGGCAGCCCCAACCCATAGAACAAAGGACAGAGAAAAGATGGACAATATCAGGACAACCAGTCCAAGCCACAAGCAAATAAGGACATCGAAAAGACAAAGAAAGATACCGGGAAGTGGTGTGACTTCCATAAGAGCCCTTGGAATAACACTGTTGATTGTCACTCAAAGAAGACACTAGTGGCCGAAGTGAAAGCCTCTGAATTAGATGTAGGTTCTGACTCTGAGTCAGAACCAGAAAGGGGGAGATGGATCATTTATGTGGAACCTAGTGCCATCGTTGCTACCACCAAGCTCCAGCATGGTGAACCAGATGAGCTAGAAGAAGGGGAGCCCCTCTTCCATTCACAAATGTGGGTAAAAGGCACCCCACTGCACTTCATCATTGATAGTGGTATCTAGAAGAACCTCATCTCAGCACAGGTCATCAAGTGACTGGCCCTGCCGACAACGCCACACCCACAACCCTACACCATTGGATGGCTCCACCAAGGAAGTGATCTTCGCGTCATCCAACAGTGTCGACTGTCGTACATCATCAAGCCCTTCAAGACGAGGTATTGTGTGGTGTTTCTCCTCTCGAAGTTTGTGATGTTCTTTTGGACCAACCTTATTTATGGAAACATCATGTTGTATATGAGTCTAGGCCTCTTAGTGTTATTATTACTTTGAACAGGAAATTGTACAAGATACCCGAGTCTATCCCACCTAGTGCTATTTCCTTGATCTCTACTAAGCAATGCAAGAAGGTCATCTCTTAGACGAGGAAGTTTTTCTTCTTCGTAATTTGCTCCAGAATGAGAGAAAAATCATAGCCACATCCAGGGTCTCTGCGACCGACCTATCCACACAGCAGAAGTAAGTAGATAAGGTCATGGAAGAATACTCAGATATCTTCTCCTCACCTACTGGGGTACCTCTGCACTGCTAGGTCAAGCACCCCATCGATCTGACCCCCGGCGCACCATTTCCCAATGGGCCAGTCTATCGTCGCTCTCTATTAGAGAATCAGGATATCAAGTGATAGATCCAAGAATTTCTCCACAAGGAGCACATCCATCCCAGATCATCACCTTGCGGGATCCCAATCATGCTGGTACAGAAGAAAGTTGGAACCTGGCGATTTTGCATTGATTACTGGGTTCTGAATAAAATTACAGTCAGAAATTGATACCCGATTCCCCGAATCGACGACCTCCTTGATCAATTCATGGGGGCCAAATACTTCAGTAACATTGATCTGAAGTCTGGCTACCACCAAGTCTCGATAGAATAGATAGATGTATGGAAGACTACCTTCAAGTCAAAGGAAGGCCTTTTTGAATGGTTGGTCATGTCCTTTGGTCTGACAAATGCTCCATCCACTTTCATGAGGATGATGGACGATATACTACAACCATTCACCAATAATTTTGTAGTGGTGTATCTGGATCAGATTCTCATTTACAGCAAAACTTGGGCCAAACACTTGCAGCATATTCAGCAGGTTATGCACACCCTACGACAGCACAAGCTATACGTCAACTTGGAAAAATTATCCTTCGGCATGGACAGGTTCCAATACCTAGGCTACATCATTGATAAACATGGCTTACATGTGGATCTATCCAATATCCAACTCATCCATGACTGGCCAGCCCCAACCACACTCACTGAGCTTCGGAGCTTCTTGGGCCTTGCCAATTTCTACCACAGGTTTGTGTTGGGATTCTCCCATATTGCATGGGCCCTCGGCCAAATAACCAGGGGTGGTGGTTGTTGGGCCTCAGAAATGTGACATTTATATCCTCTTTTTCCTTCAATATTCCTTACATTTCATCATCCCATTAACCTTCCATCATACCATTTCCATAATGATACTTGGGTTTCTCCTTATTATTTTCCATTGTATTAATTTTAGTATTATAAGTGAATTTATGATTAAATATTAGAAAAATGACATTTCTTCATTATATATCAAGGTGGGATGAGTTTGATGATGTGTGCATGCATATTTGAAGATCCCAACAAAGTCAAAGTTCACCACCTATCCTCAAATTCGAATTACATCTTCAAACTTTGAAGATTTGAAAGAGATTTGAAGATAATCATTTAAGCTAACTTCAAAGAGAAGATCATGGAGATCTAGATAGGATATCTTATCCAAGATATGTGTGGAGGATTTGAAGGAATAAGTTGAGAGAATAGTGGATATGTCATTATGAAACTCATGTATATAAGAGAGTGTTCTCTCTTCTCTTGGGAGAATCATGTTATTCATAATTGGGGTGAAAACATCATGTAATGGATAATTTGGGAAGTTGGAGTTAGATATGAGAGATTAGACTTAGATCAGCTTGAAGTCTTAGAAGGAGATTCTTCTTTTGATTCTTTCATTGTTATGATTTGTCATTTGATTCTTGTAATATAATTTGAGATTGATATATTGTGTGAGCTCACACATGTCATTTGTTGTTCAACTCTTCACATGTTGTATTGTTTTTCCCTTATGTAATTTCTTTCTTTCCTAGTTAGTCTTTCAATGCTTTCCTAGATTAATTTCATTTCAGCAGTTTAGATTATATTAGTTCTACTTCAATCCTGCATATATAGTGTGTTTTCTTCGTAGTAAGCCTATGAACCTTGAATCAACAAATTAAATAGTTGGGAAAATACTACAACGGAATAAAGCGACAATATTTATGCCTAATATTTTGGCGTCGTTGTCGGGGAAGCACGATGGATTGAGGTTTAGTTTGATTTCATGCATGTGTTGGTAAGGGGTCATAGAAGCTACTTGAGTGGATACTCCTCATGTTCTCCCTACTAGCTCTAGAGTGTGAATTTCAACTTACACAAATTTCATTTTTTGCAAGTGTGAATTTCAATTGTAGTAAGTGTGTTTTCCGCAACTGTGAAGAGTATTTTTCATGTGTTTCAGCAAGTATGATTTTCAGTTTTGTTATTTTGATTTGGGTATTGTAAGAGCCCCTTTTTCAGCATGTTTTAACAATGAGTGTCATATTGGAACTACTCACTCAGATCCTCGCAAAATTTGGGATCTCCTCTTCTCAGGAAGAGGAGATCTTGACAGCAATTAAAGATTCAAATACTCCTCCAACGACAAACGAGGATTCAAGATCTGAAGACTCCTACATATTTGATGACGAACAATCATTTGAGAAAGATATTGAGGAAGATGAAGAGGAGTTACAGCAAGATCTGAGCGAGGAAAAATGTGCCTATGAAAGCATTATCGAGCAATGGTTCCAGGTAAGCACTCGATCAAATAAATTTTATTTCTTAGTTAGTTAGTCGTTACAGCAACAAAATTCGTTTATTCATGTAAACTTCTATCTTTCATTTGAAAAATTGCACATGAATATATTTTGTTACTGTTGCATGCTTGGCTCCACTGGAAATTTTCCTACATGTAACCAATTTTTAATTCTAATTAGCATAGAGTAGGTAGACTAATGAATAAAACAACGTTTTTGCTCTAATTATTTTTATTTTTATTTTTAGAATAAGTATGCTCTCCTCCACGCTTCGAGCGATCATGAGGATCAGAAAATAGGGATGATTTGGATTTCAAGAATGAATGTTTTTGAAAACATGCTTAGCAGTAAATCACAATAAAACCAATTTAACATGCTATTACATCATGCTGATGCAATGAAATTTTTAGGTTGTTGCAGCATGTTAATACAACAAAAAATTTTGTTATTATAGCATGCTGATACAGCAAAAATTTTACATGTTGTTATCAACGCCGCCTTGTCCTCTGTCTTTATCCTATAACCTGGAAATTAACTCTACAACAGTATGATCATGATAATTTATGTCTTCACATCATCTAGATCTGCGCATTTAAGGTGCATTGTGAATTTTCTATAAATCGATGAACTTATTCTTCCGTCGATGGGCCAAGGATTCACGTAAATGCTTGTTATGTAATGGTTAGGTTTCGATCTCAAATCTAGGTATTTTCCCCACGTGGTATTCCAAACCACAGAAACTGGAGTAAATATTTCGTGTGAGGAATATCAGGCAATGGATTTATTGCATATCTTTTTTGGCCATTACTAAGGAAAGAAATGAGATACTAGTAGAAGGATGAGGGCCACGCATAAGATTCTAGCTGATATCTCGGTATAACATTGCCGAGATCCTCTAGACTATGAATAACCTATCCATAGAATGGAATGCATCTTGCTCAATGTCAAACATGCCAATATTTATCATTATCAATGCAGATCTTCAGGATCTTGAATTGTTATTATCATCTGTGTCATCTATAGATCTTGCACTCACCTTGGTATCTTCCACATTGAATTTTTTAGTGTTGCTTTGTTCTTGATGTGATACATAAGTCTTCATGGAAAAATCTATTATGTAAATTCACGTCATGATCGACACCTTTCATCAATCTTCGCAATAAAAGCAGTCGGTCTCGCCTTGTGGTTGGTTGTATCCCATATAGAAAACAAACTTATGCTTTGAATCAAATTGAATGCCTGGTGAATGTCTAAAATGCGTTTTACTTCTTTTTGCTTGTTGGTATGTATTCTGATAGAGAGAGCTTGCATTTTATTTATTCTCGTCATTTCTATGCAATCGAGAAGAGGAAACTATTAAATTTTCTCATTATTTAGATATTGGGGTTGTTGTGATTCTCTCCTTCACTGTTTCGATTGTTGCAATCCTCTCTTTTATTTTTCCTACTGGATTACTATCTTCATGCATACTATACGGGCCGTTGATATATCTCTGCATTAAAACATCAGCAATAATTATTCTTAAAGAGTGAGGATGTACAGCAGATCCAAATGACTTCAAAATTATATGGCCATAAATATTTTGGCATTGGTTTGCAGCACCAAAATGAAGCATTGCAGCATCATATACCACAAGCCTCAAATGAATAGTTTCGGCCATAGGTTACGTGTACACAAATCCATCCATCTCACTCTGGAGGACTATTGATGCATCAGGACTCACCTAATAGTCAATAATTGTGCCGTCAACTATCTCAAAAATCACAGTAGCAGCAGGTACCATAACCACAACAGAAATAACAAAGCCAGTCACAAAATGACTCAAACAGTTTTCCTACTAAAATACAGCCAAAGGTTGTTTTGCAAGGACTACAGGAATCATAGTCCCAAGAGAAATTTCAGGTTCCAGAGCAGGTTGCACACTCAGAAGACCACCAACAGCTACAACAAGAAGTTGAACAAAGTATGGCAATTCAGGATGATGCTCAAAAAGTTGAGCAGCCACATCAGTCATCTCTAAGTGGAACAGTATCGACTGTAACAAATCAAACCAGAGTTGAAACATCATCTGGAGCTACTAGATCAACTAGACAACCAAGTACTATTTCTAGGTCACAACAACAATAGTATCTCAAACAACAACGTTCGTTGCTCTTTTTGCGTCATGCTAGTAAATGTCTTGATGCTAAAGGCCAATGCCAAACAACACATTTTTCAATTGCATAGTCGTTATGGGCACACATTACAAAGTGTCGTGATCCTCAATGTACTTATCCTATGTGTCAAGCATCTAGAACTCTTCTATGACACCATCAAAATTGTCATGACTTACATTGCCTTGTTTGTGGTCATGGTCATCAAATCATAGTGCAACGGCGATAGGGACATGTTCAATCATCAAACCCAAGAGAGATAGGTCTCACAAATGGTGTGTGAAAGTCTTCCAATGATAATAATAGAGTTGAAACCCATGAATCTCTGGCATCAAAATTTGGAAATTCTGTGGAAGAAGCTCAAATTCAGGAACCTCCTCTCAAGAAAGCAAATATTGAGGATTCCTTGCTTAGTTGCGTGTTTCCACAACTTGAAACTCCATAGGAATCTACCTCAACTTTGAAAAAGACACATATAGCCTCCCAGGTTTAGCATCAATTCTCCCAGCAAATTGGACAGTGCCCAACATCAATAAAATCCGAAATCGCCAACTCTGCAAAAGTAGATCCCACACCTGTGAAAACAGAGTTGGCTAGGATTTTGATACAAAGTATTTCTCAAAATTCTTCTGAACTAAAGAAAGAGTCTGCACTTGAGCATGATCAATCATCATGCCAAGCAATGAATCCTGACCCTTCTATCATGTCTACAGTTAAAATCTCTGTGCAGGTTAAGCAAGAGATTGTGTCAATTAAGAAAGAATCTGTCTAGGTCAAAACTAAATCGGGACAATGTAAGACAGAAGTCACAACAACAGTACTCCCACCTGATAATTCAGTGGCATCAAAATTGGGAAAACCAAAAATCATAAGTGTTTTTGTTTCATTTTGGTATAAAACAAGAGCAATGACAACAAACAAACATAAAAATTGAAAAATATATATAAAAATTGCAAATTGAAGTTTTTAAACATTCTTGAAAACAATAATAAATACATGTTTTCATGTTTAACATTCGTTTGTTTTTCTTAAGTCACTTTGGAAAAAATCAATGACAAAGAGAATAAGTGCGAACAACAGGTATAATTGCATTTATTTTCTCATTTGTAATTATCTCTTGCATTTTATGTTTTGTGATGCTCTCATGAAGCTTTGATTGTAGGATTAGTAAAAAGACTGATTGCAGGAACATGACGTTCATTTTCCATGCCACAGTGATCTTTAGGAATCACAACATTTTTCAGAAAAACCATGTTTTCTAGATAGCTTGAAGGAGTTGTTACTCAACAGAAGTTGTTACACATCATGACGTTTGTTGTTACACAGCAGCAGTTTGCTGATACACAGAATCAGTTTGTTGATACACAACAAATTTTTGCGCATACTGATATTTGTTGTTACACAACAACTTTTTGTGCATCTTGATGTTTGTTGTTACATAGAAAACATGTTGATACACCATGTTGTGATACCCATATTTCTGCATTTTTCCAAATTTCATGTTGTGTAACATTCTCCTTCAAAGTCGATTGGTCATCCCTGTGTTGAATCCATCTTCCACTACCTTAAATTTCATGACTTCACACATGCCTATCTTTCTGAGTTGTATACATCATTTCCTTTATCTTTTTCAATTCATTTTTTCCTTTCCATTTTTCCTTCTGAATAAAACAAACTCCCTTTTTCCATGATTACCTTTCCTTTCCATAAACATTGTTTCTACTGAGATCCTACATCTATAGTCCTACCAATATTTTTATAAACTTGTGTTGACTGATGTGAGATTCCTTAAGGCCCACCTTTCAACAATCTTTCCCCATCGACCTCAACACCTTATCTGGGATATAGAATAGAGTTCCTTTTGAGTACCTTGAGGCTTGCATGCCTTAATGGCAATATCTCTCGCTAGAAATCATGGGAATACATCAATGTCCCTTGATCATTAGATCTTGCAAGTGGCTCGACATCAAACCATCTATTCACACTTCGCAATATGTACTTAGATACCTTGACACTCATTGACATTACTCATGAGTTTGTCTCACATTGGTCAACGACATTCATCAATGGCCGGTAATCCAATGATTTCTCATCATGCTTGACATCGACACATTCATTCGCATGATGAGAATTGTACCATCAATTTTTTAGCGGGTGAAGACTATACACTTTTTCATGATCCCCTTAGCAATTGCAACAGATTGATTTCGGATCTATGAGAGTACCATAGTTCCATATTCTTTGCCTTCCACATTTCTCATGATTCATCAGTAGCAGTTCAGATTCCTTCACTTCCCATGATCCAGTTACAGCAGCAGCAGCATCAGCAGTTCCATTTTCCTGATCTTGCAGCAGTGACACCTTCCATATTCCATCAAGTTACAGTCAGACATTCTTTTTTCTAGCAGTTCCAGTAGTTGCATCTCTAGTGCCAGTCACGTTTTCTTGATCCAACATCCGCAACAACTACATCTACTTTTTGGGTAAGTGGAGGTATGTTATTTTCTAAACATTAATCACACAATTCCTTATATGCCGACTTGAATATTTTGGAAAATTTCCTCACCATGCTCTCTTTCCTTCCATGACCTACACTAAGTTGCATGAGGGAATGCAACCGATTCAGTTGGGGGGGGTGGGGGGGATATCTTCACTACCTATTCACTACCAGTATTCCATTTTTCCATTATTATCACTCCATTTTTCCATCTCATTTATTGTTTACCAAATTCCTTTTCCAACGACACTTTGTTGCATTTTGATTGATACACATATTAGCATGATTCATAAAGACAAAGAAAAGGATTTCTTATACACAATGATGCTCTCTTATTCACATTGATAGCTTATTATTTTCAGTGAAGTACATGGCTAAATTAGTGCAGCAAGAAAATCAATAAGTGAAATGAATGTTGTTAACACAAGAACCAACATATTTTGTATTCATGGTTGTCACACAAGAACCAACCATAATAAAATTTCACATGTTGTTACTCTTGTATCGCATGCTCTGGAAACATTCCTTGTTAAAATAACATCATCAATCAAATCCATAGTTTGAATGCCAAAAGTTCTTAAGAAGATAAATGCATGGTTGCATGAGGACATGCAACAAGTTGAGTTGGGGGCATGTTGGGCCTCAGAAATGTCACATTTATATCCTATTTTTCCTTCACTGTTCATTACATTTCATCGTCCCATTAACCTTCCATCATACCATTTCCATAATAATGCTTGGGTTTCTCCTTATTATTTTCCATTGTATTAATTTCAGTATTATAAGTGAATTTATGATTAAATATTAGAAAAATGACATATTTTCATTATATATCAAGGTGGGGTGAGTTTGATGATGTGTACAGACATATTTGAAGATTCCAATAAATTCAAAGTTCACCACCTATCCTCAAATTCGAATTACATCTTCAAACTTTGAAGATTTGAAAGAGATTTGAAGATAATCATTTAAGCTAACTTCAAGGAGAAGATCATGGAGATCTAGATAGGATATCTTATCCAAGATATGTGTGGAGGATTTGAAGGAATAAGTTGAGAGAATAGCGGATCTATCATTATGGAACTCATGTTTATAAGAGAGTGTTCTCTCTTCACTTGGGAGAATCATGTTATTCATAATTGGGGTGAAAACATCATGTAATGGTTAATTTGGGAAGTTGGAGTTAGAGATGAGAGATTAGACTTAGATCAGCTTGAAGTCTTAGAAGGGGATTCTTCGCTTTGATTCTTTCATTGTTATGATTTGTCATTTAATTCTTTTAATATAATTTGAGATTGATATATTGTGTGAGCTCACACATGTCATTTGTCGTTCAACTCTTCACATGTTGTATTGTTTTTCCCTTATGTAATTTCTTGCTTTCCTAGATTAATTTCATTTCAGCAATTTAGATTAGATTAGTTCTACTTCAGTCCTGCATATATGGTGCATGTGCTTTGTAAACCTACAAAACTTGGATTTACAAATTAAATAATTGGGCAAATACTACAATGGAATAAAACGACAATATTTTTGCCTTGGTAAGGAAAAATTTGTTTGGGGTCATCCCCAACAGCAAGCGTTCGATGATTTGAAGTAGCACTTGTGCTGAGCCCCGATACTTTCACTACCAGACCTACAACAGCCCTTTGAGATTGAGACTGATGCTTCAGACTATGTTGTGGGTGCCATTCTCACGCAGCACGACCATCCCGTGGCCTATCATAGCGAGACACTATCAGATGTTGTCCGTAAGTACCCTACTTATGACAAAGAAATGTACTCCATTGTGTAAGCCTGTTGCCAGTGGAGACATTACATTCTTGGGAGAGACACAGTCATCCACACTAATCATAAGCCACCGTAGTTCATGCAGACACAAGGAAAATTGCAGAATGACTGCCATCAAAAGTGGTCCACATACTTGCAACAATTCCACCTCAACATCAAGTATAAAACAGGAATCACCAACTGTGTTGTTGATTGCCTCAATAGAACACCAGTCGTGGAACTCACCATAGTGCTAGACTCTTATAGCCATGAGACCTCTGGATGGCACCACCTCTATGAGACAGACCTGGACTTCACCACCACCTGCCAAATGTTGGGTGCAAAGGCAGTGGTCGATAATTTCCATCTTCAGGATGGGTTGTTGTGTCGTCTGGGCCATATCTATGTTCCATCAAGTGAGCGAGTGAAGATGATCTGGGAATCCCACTACAGTCAAGTGGTAGGACACTTCGGCGTCGAAAAGACAATGGAAATGCTACAAAAACATTTGTACTGGCCAAAAAATCGACAAGAGTTCAGCAAGTATATCAGGTCTTGCACTGCCTACGTTATTGCCAAACCAACCAGTATGAAAAAGGGCCTCTATACCCCTCTTCAAACTCCTGACAGGCCATGGGAATCCATATCAATGGAATACATGTCGGGTCTCCCATCTACCAAGCAGGGAAATGACTGTGTTTTGGTGGTTGTTGATCTCTTTTCTAAGATGGCGATTCTGGTTGCATGCAAGAAGAGCATCACAACAGAATCCACTGCCAATATCTTCTTTGAACGAGTCTAGGTACATTTTGGAATCCCACAAACCATTGTATTAGATTAGGATAGTCAATTTCTTAGCACATTTTGGTCGAGCCTCTAGTCACTGTTGGACACCAAGCTCACCAAATCCACGACCTTCCACCCCTAGACAGATGGTCAAACCGAGGTCGTAAATCGAATGATCGTGCATATCCTGCGCATGTATAATTCCAAGCACACTTGCACATAGGATGAGAGTCTTCCCTATGTCCGGAATAGCTACAACTGAGCCATGCATAGCTCAACCAACCACAACCCATTTCAAGTGGGGTTGGGATTCCAATCATTGGGTCCCATAGATGTTGCACTTCCCCTTGCGGTCACCTCGACCGACTCCTCTCCTGATCCAACTGAGGCTGAAAAAGCCACCCGGTTCATTGAGAGGATCCAACACATATGAGAATAGTTTTAGGATATCCTATAGAAGTCCAATGACAAGTACAAGTAGCGCCATGATCAACATCGGGTTCCACATAAGTTTCAGGTGGGCGACAAAGTTTGGTTGCACTTGCAGAAAGAACAGCTTACAGGACCCCATCGGAAGCTTCGCCCACTCTGTTATGGGTCGTACACCATCACCAAGGCTATGGGGGATAATTATTTTGAGCTCAACATTACTCCTTTCCTTGGCCTGCACCCAGTGTTCAATGTGGACCTCCTTCGGCCTTATTTCCCACCATTATTGGACACCTCAGACGTTGCAGAAAAAATGACACCAACAAATATCAACCCCGACTGCATACAACAGGAATCCTTTGATCATATTGTGGACACATGGATCAAGTTCGCTCGACAACAAAGGATCCAGCTTTATCAAGTCGTCAAAGCAGGGCAGCTCCTGCACCAAGGCAAGTGGCTCACCCGGGGCCAAATTCAACAGAAATTTCCTCATCTGATGGGGGAACTCAATGAAATGGCTACCATTTATTTATAAGGAGGGAGGATTGATCTATTTGGATACCAGTGGTCACCCACCTTTCCAGCTGGCTCAAAACAACTTTCTATCAATTTTGATAATTTACTATTTTTAGTAGTTTTTCGGGTCCTAAACTTCTGGAGCCTATTTGAGGCCCTAAATGACATTTTTTGGGGTATGTTGCGATTGAAAAATTTAATCTTCATGAAATTTTGTGCAACTATTGTAGTCCTCGAATATATCTTTCCAATGGGATATCATACGCCTAAAACAAAGATCATATGCAAAAGTTATGACCCCGGGAAGTTGATGTACTGACTTACCCAAACGGGGTCCACATGAATTTTGGCGCTTCATCTCCTAGGGTTAGGTTTTTGGATGTTTAGGGTTTTTGAAATGCCTGTTTATTGTAAAAATTCCTTGACAGCCTCATTGTAATCATCTTCTTGCAAATGAGCGTAGCTGTCACATCTCTTCTCGGAGATACCCTGTCACCATTCCAGCAAGCTTGTTTTCCGTTGCATTTTACAGTTTCAACTTATTTCATTATTGAATAGAAAACCAGTTTTACTGTATCTCTATTATTCTATGTTAATCATCTGGTAATAATCTGTAGTCATTTCGTTTTTCTCATAAAATCCAGATCAATTCCATAGCAAGGGATTTTATTCTCTCAACTACGCTTCGAGCAGTTGCTTCTCTTTGATCCCTTACATCTTGTGGGGTCTCGGGCACTGCGTAGAGCTCTAAGTATACGATGTGTTGTTGTAGCTATTGGATAACTTATGTGAGCTTCTCTAATTTTGTGTGACTCGGTCCTCTACCTTTATTTAGACGACTATCATAGAGAAAAGTTCTCTCCTGACTACTTCTTTCACTTTGAGTTGCTCTGCGAGCAACTGTTCTTTTCCTTGTTGTATCTGTGATTTTTCTTCATCGAAATTTTCTTGGAGAGCAATCTTTTTTTGTTCTACAGCTCAGCATTACTCCACAAGTAATCCTTTCACTTGCGTCAAATCCTAGGTGGCTTTTTCTATTTCCTCTTGTGCTCGTCGAAGGCAAGCTTCGACTGTATTAGCTAGTCAGTGGAGTTGGGCTGGCTCATCTCCCAACTATGGTTCTCCCGATGGAAGAGGTGCAATGGAGACTGAACGACTGGAATAAAGGGCCTATTGTACCCCTCAAAGTTCGAATTCAATCCTATCATACATTTATTCCTTCTTCTCTCCTTGGTTCTCTGCTATCTCCAATGAAGCATTATTCAGGGCTGCGATGATGAAATCAAAATCATCGGAGGTGAGGACAGTCTGCATCTTGTTCATGGTGGCTTTTGATTTATTCTGGGAAGAAGGTTTCAAGGGGGAAACCTTCCTCTTCTTCAAAGGTTCAACATCATCTTTAGGTGGTGTTACTTCGCCTAGTATCGGTTCAGCTTCTACTTCATCACCACCCCCTCAGTCAGGTGACACTGAAGAAGTCTTTCTTGAGGTGTTGCTTAAGTTTTGGACCTCCTCAGTCTTCTTCTGTCTGCTGGTTCCAGGTGCATTCTGTTCTTTATGAGTGTCCTTTAGGCTATCAATATTAGATATCTTTGCAGGGTTGGTGAGGATAAGGAGGTCAACGGACCATTCCTTGGTGATATCCTCAAGGTCTTCTTATGTGAGTTTTTAATATGACTGGAGTTGCTCTTGATGTTCATATTCTCACGTTGTAATGTAGATGAAGTGTCAATCCGCGTTGAACTTCATTAGTGGTCAGAACCTCTGTAGGGTGTTCGTAGTCATGTGAGGCTCAGCTTCGATGGCTTGCTTTAGTTGGAGGTAGTATGTATGAAACAATGTGTTCGACTTCCATTGTTTGTTCATATCAGTTGAATACCATAGGGTAGAAAACTTTGTGGCAAGTGGTTCGAACGGCTCTCTGTCGGGAAAGGTCGCACCTTTCGGCATCTCCCAGGCAACAAATGTAATGAGGACCAGGAACCAGCTGAAAGCCTTCATTAACTCTATTGTGTCTATTATGGCGCGGTCCAATGGTCTGGTGGAAAACCATAAATTCATTTCTACCTGTTCGGGGGGTCGGTTGAACAGTTATATTTGTCCCAACTGCTATATTTCTTCACCATGGAGAAGTGCCATGTGATGTTGTTCTGTTATCCCGACGAAGTTCCAATTTTTCAAATTTTCCTTCTGCAAAGTTCCCTCTAGAATGTTTTGTAACTTATCGATCTTATCTCTCTTCTTACTTACTTTTCTAGCTTTCTTTCCAGTGAGATTTGCCTCAGTATGCCTTTTTATATTTTGATTCTTATCTTCTTTTGGCATAGTTACTTCGCGTTGTTGAGATTCTTTCCTGAGAGTCGAGGATGATACTTCTTCTTTATCTGGAATAGGTACTTCAATCTTCTGTGGGTCTTCTAGCATTCTTACAACTTCGACATCTGGGTCTCTGGAGTTAAATAGTTTCGATCTGTTCCTCTATTCTTCAATCAAGTGTGTGATCCTCCTAGTCATGAAATATTTTAACTCTTGTTTCTTCTATGCTAAAAATTATTCTTCTTCCTTCCTTCTAGCCTGATTTATTTCAATCCAAGGTCTGCCTAGTAACATGGTAAGTGTGGCGTTGTTCTCAATAAAGTTAACAATCTCAAAATCTTCCTATGTCGAAGTTCCATTGGCATGCATAGAAATCCAGGTGAGCTTTCCACATAGGTTTATCAGCTTTCCTCTGAATAGTCTTATTCCTCCTAATGAAGGAATCATAGCATGCCTTCCTATAGATTCCCAAGTTCTTTCTGTCAGGACATTCACCTATGTTTCCTCATCCAGGACACAGTCAATGTTGAAGTCTCCTATTCTTGCTTCAAGGCATTCTTTTTTATTGAAGATCTCTGATAAACTGACATGTCGGTGGTCATTCAGGGTCTCTTTTATCTATATCAATACTTTCTCTGATTCTTTTTGGGGTTCTTCCATTTATGGATCTTCCTTAGGGTTTTCTTGTCTCATGTTCATGCCTTCAAGCCTAGCAATCATTCTAGGGAAATCCAATACTTCATGGTCAATAGCTTTGCAACGAAGACAACTAGGTCTTCTCCCAGGGAATTCCTTAGAAAGATGTCTCGGTTTTTTGCAACTGTAACAGAGGGTTAATCCTCTCTTTCTTTTAAATGGTCCCCAACCTTTCCTGAACTACGCTCTAGGATCATGGCAGCTAACCTACAAAAAAATCTTTCTAGGATCCTGCATCCACTTGTTAGTCCAAACATTGTTTCTATGCATAGGTATAACATATCTTTCATTATTCTTATTAGATCTATACCTATCAAACCTTCTTTCATCTATTAGTGCCCTAGTTTGCAAGCTAGGATAGAATTTATCAAACATACCTAGATCCATACTTTAGAAACAAAAATTTCCACTTATCTTACTTCTACAGAGCACAAAGCTTTGAGATCTAGAACTTTTCGTTATTCTTACCTTTATCAGAGAACCGAGCTTGCAGATCTTACCTCTTTTGATAAAAAATTCTCACTTTTACCTTTCTAAAAGCACAAAGTTTTCAGATCTTACCTCTTTTCTTCAGATCGGACTTCTTTTCTTTAGCACGGAGCTTTTTAGATTGGACTAACAACACATATATTCCCCTCCTTGCATTGCCTAGACATCTATTTATACTTTACAAAATAGGCCTAAACATGGCTAAATCCATGGGCCGACATCCCATACCCATTACATAATCCCAAAAAGGACCCAAAAAGGGGTCGAGATCCTGTGATCTCTGCTTTGTCTTGCACTCTGCCTTCGACAGGCTGTCGAAGTCCCAAAATATGTCAAACTTGACCAAGGATTTCCCAAAACTTGGTCAAGGGCCAACAGGGCCCTTTCTTGTTGATCAGGGAAAAGGGGCACTGGGAAGCTTCGACCATAGAGCTTGGCAGTCCTAATTATGCCAAAGTAGGGACCAAGATGACAGACTTTGAAGGGAATGAAGTTGATGTTCCTAGTGCCACCAGAAAGGGCCCCATTTATAGATAATTCAGGGTTAAAAAATTCCTCCCCATCCTAAAATATCTATTCGATAACTCCCCTTGAGGTGAAGAAGAGGAGGTGTAGGTATGCAATTTACAAGAAAATTGACACTAGTTCATATAATGGCTACATGAATGAAGAGGAAGATATCTTGGAGAAAGTCGAGAGGCCCACGGAGGAGGATATGTGAGGCAAAGCACTCAGGAAGTGGCAGAGGAGAGGCACCGAAGAGTGATTGCCTCCGCAAAGCACAACCTCCACAAAAATTTAATTGTGGAAGTTTGCATATGTACATTGTCAATTAAATTGTTTATCGATGCATTTTTACGTAACAACCACATCGGTGTTCTTTCAATCATGTTGGTTTGTTATAAATAGTATAGCACACATGTATATTGTGTTTTTTCAAATCATGTTAATGTTGTTGTTGTTTGATTTATAAAATGTATTATAAGTACACTAATGATTTCTCTTTTTTTTAATTAAATTTAAGATATATCACTCATTAGAATTTAGAGTTTCCATATAATGTTTAACTTAGTTTTATGAAATCGTTTACTTTGGATTGTAATTGTGAAAACGTATAACAATTAATGCCATATAATGTTCAATTCTTCTTGAAGGTGAATTGTTTAATTTCCAACCAAATATAATATGTTGATTAAACATGTTTACAAGAAAAATATTTTTATGAAATGTTATTTTCTCATTTATTCTATTGATAACATTATAATAATTGTTATATT
>JZKD02S0673133.1:148898-166103 GCA_000966675.3 Picea glauca | reverse complement strand
ATATATTCTAGAAAAGCATTCTTAGGACAATTAATTTTTGAATGATTATTTTTTGTTGTTGTATGTTTTTGGTATTGCAAGTCTGACAGATCTCATTGACCATTTCTCTGGAAACGCTTCCAGTAGTTTAGATATAAACTGGTTCTTGGAATCATTGGATTGATTTATGTATTGCAAGTGGAAATTATGTCTACACGTTTATCCCACTATATCCCTCATAGTTTTATAAAAAAAAATTCCCCTTTCATTAACCTATAGCACCACTCTAGATGAGCTAAGGACCAATTCATCATCAATTACATCTTCTATAATTTTTATTTCTTAGGACGACATTTCATTCCTTCATTATTGGTCCCTATAGAACATTAAACATATGTGAATTATTAGATTGTTTAAAACATGTTATCTAATAATTTTAAGTATATTACTAATGGAAATTCAAAAAAGAAGTACTCATATTGAATAGAATTTTTTTCATTCACTTGATTCATCCTTTTGCAATTTTTTCATCAAGCTTTTACGCTCTTATGCACTTAGATCACAAAGAATATTATCGGGCTTCCTCATTTTATGGCTCTGGAGGACACACACTAACCAATACATATTAGTTAAACTTACATATAGTTCAAACATATTAATTTTGTATAGAATTTACAAAGAACTTTCCTTTTTTTCTTTTTGGATGTGTTATCATTGTGTTGATCATAATTTTTTTTACTTGAACTATTCTCACACATTTTTTATCAATATACAACATGTACCATTCAATACACAAGCTATTAAATATATTTTATAAATGAATCACATGATTTTCAGCTTAAAAAAACCAAAAAAATTGGTTTATGGTGTGCTTTAATAAGGTTAAAGCATCGGCACATTCCATATATGAAATGCACTAATATCAAAAAAAAAAAAAAAAATTAAAATACTTTAAATTATTACGATGTGATATGTATAGTTAATAACACTGCTCCTAGAGTAAAAAAATGAAAATAAAAAATACCATGAACAAATAAAATTACAAATTATGTTGCAGTATTTCCGGTGCACTTCATCCATAAGCACACCAATGCGTTATATTCAAATAGGCGCACCGATAACCTGGAACCATTTTTTTTTAAAACTTGACAGTCCCGGGAGGGTTTGGATCTAAAGCAATAACGGGTCCCCTTGCATCACATGTCAAACTCTTTTTATATGGAAACACAAACCCATTAAATCTAAAATTCCTAAAATGAAAATTTGTAATTGTGAAGTGATAGAGGGAGTTAAACCCTAGGGTGAAATTTTGCAGTCACATAAGAAAGAAGAAGTAAGGGTTTAAGGTAAATATGAAATTTGTTTTTTTTTTTTTTGAATTTTAATTAAATCTAAATAGAGATACAAATTGTAAAAAAAATATTATTAAAATCAATAGTAAAATTTAAAATTTTTACTATGCAGGGTTTTCAATGAATCACAAAAACCTTCAAATTTTGATCTTCTAAATAATTTTGTTGCTCCAAAATGGTTTTGAATGAATCGCCATACCCTTCAAATTTTGATCTTCTAAATAATTCTATTGTTCCAAAGTATTGATCTATTGTTCCATTGTGCTCCTCAGTGTGTCTCTCTTGCAAATCTCTCCCATGTAAATTTTGGAAAAATAATGAAATAGTGAATAGCTTAATGTTATTTAAAGGACTTTATGAAAAGGGTTTGAAATGAATCACCATAACCTTCAAATTCTGATCTTCTGAATAATTCTGTTGTTCCAAAGTATTATGATGCTTCATAGTGCTCTCTGGTATGTCTCTCTTGCAAATCTCTCCCCTGTAAATTTTGGTAAAATAATGAAATAGTGAATATATTTTTACTATTTAAAGGACTTTATGAAATTAGATTTTAAATTCCCGCTCATATTTCAATTGTAAAAAAACAAAGTCACGTTTTTTCTTAAGTTTTATGAAACCTCAATGCGTTTATTAATATAACGCATCGGTGCATTTGTTTATAAAATGCACTGGTGTGTTGAACATTTTTGGAGCATTGATATCATATAATTCTTTTTTATTTATTTGATTTATTTGAATTCATGAGAACCGATGTGGTTTGTAATTAAATGCATCGATGCTTTATATTGTTTATAGATGAAACTATGGGTTTGGTTTAAATAAGTGCATTTTTATGCTTTAAAATTTATCTGAATTTTCATTTACACATAAAATAGTATATTCATCTTAAATTATCTTTTAGGATGCATCCACATGACTTGCAGTACTTCATGGTATACATTTTCCACTTAAAGTAGCCTTATTCTTAAAAAATTATTGTTGATTTTTCTCAAATGTAGGTAGAAAATCTTATAATATCAAATGGCCAATTCTTCAACTTCTAGCATGTTCATAGAAAGGGGAGTTAAATTATTGCTCAAAGTCCATCGTGGAGTTTTCTCTTTCCATCTCCAGTAAGTTCATATTTTATTTATATTTAGATTATCTAATTGAATTTAATTTTTTTATCCATGTCAATATGAATAAAAATGTATTCAAATTTGCAGGATCCTAATTCAGAATCAAATTTAGATGTAGAAAATATTCCACCAATTCAAAAATGTTGGAAGCTCTTATCAGGAGCAACATACCGCAAGCAATTTTTAGATGAAAATGGAAAGGCACTTACCCTGTCAATTGTAACATGCCATCTTCTAGTTGCAATCCTAGGTCAGTGATGGTGATAATTGTTTGGTATAATGTAATTTGAACAAACCAATTACATTGTGGTTACTAATATCATCGATATACTAATGTTCAATGTTTTTGAAATTAGGATTCTGATGATGAGTGGCCTACCTATCATATTTCGTTGCACCCACTACAATGTCAAATCGAGAGAAGGCTACAATAAGAGCACAACTCAGAGAGGAAGCATACCAAGAATGGTTGAATCAACCACCTATTCAATTCCCACTACATCTAGATTCACCAATTAGGAATGACTACAACGATAGCAATTCTTCACAAGTTGGAAATGGAGTCAATGAAATAAAGGTTGGTATGGATGATTATTTACGGGATACAACTGCCATGGATACAATGTTGTTAGATGAATTCCAGAATGATTAGCGAGGGAATGATGCTCATATCACTGATACCTTTTTCGAAAGCCTAAAATCTTCTTCCACCACCCCTTTATTTGGACCTATCCAGTCAAATTCTACCCAGCTGGGGACAACAATGTTACTATACAACTTGAAATAAAAGTTTGGCATGTCAAATTTATGTTTCTCGGCAATATTGAGGTGATTGGCCATCATTAATTCCCTTATATTTTGAGAAATATTGTCACACAATCGACATTAAAAACGGTCAACTTTATGAACGTTAAATGACATTGTAGATTTATATTTCCCACTAACTGTATGTTATTCAAAGATAAGGTTCTTCAAATCGATAATGTCTTTCTCGATAACTGCAAAGAAGCAAAGAGGATGTTCAAAATATTGGTTTTTGAGTACATATCATATCATGCATGTCTGAATGATTGTATTCTATATAGAGGAGAATATGCAGACAATGAGATATGTCTGAAATGTGGGCATGACAGGTATCATAGATCAAATAAAAAGGGTAAATCACATGTTCATCCTCATAAGATATTGAGGCACATGCCTATGATCCCAAGGATTCAAAGGCTCTTTCATTGAAAATAATTAGCTATGTTGTGGGGATGGCATGCCTGGCACAAAACTGAGTTGGTATTTATGTGAATCCCAACAGATTCAATAACCATGAAGCATATAGAGGATACATGGCCCAAAAAATTCAAGTATGAAGTACTAAGTCTACGACTCAGCATAGTCATAGATGGCATCAACCCATGTTCCCTCCAAAACACCAATTATTTTGTTTGGCCTGTAGTAGTGATCAATAACAATATCCCCCCATGTTTTTCCATGAAGAATGAACATCTTATGTTGGCTCTTATAGTCCTTGGTAGAAAACAAGTGAAGAATATGGATGTCTGCCTACAACCATTGGTATATGAATTGAAGGAATTATGGGAAGGGATACATGTATATCAAGACCCATCACAATAGAGAGGAGTTTTATGTTGTATGGCATATGTTCTTACACCACACATGATTATCCAGGATTAGGAGTTTTCTCTGGTAAATTACATGTTTACTGATTTGTTTATATACGTAACAATATTTTTCGGCATATTTAATTCGATGCAATTGTTCTAATCTTCTATGGTAACATGCTCTGTATACATTAATAATTTTGTAGGTCTTGTAACAAAAGGCTATAATGTATGTAAATGTTGTGGACCTTCTCTGAAGGCTAGGTGTTCCAAACTCCTACGAAATCCATTGTACGACTACTCTAGGGTATTCCTCCTATAACAACACCCTTACAGAAGAGAAATATCTACTTTAATTGGTAAACTAGACTAAACCCAAAGGCCTGCAATAATGACACCAGCATAATGGCTTAGAGAATATGAGAGAGAGAAGGAGAAGGAGATTACAAAAATGTTTGATTCAAATGGGGAGCCAATGTTTGATGATCCAGAATTCTTCGACACATATTTTGAAATTTTTCCCATTAGGATGAAAAGGAAATATGTCTTTTATGAGCTCCCATATTGGCAGCATCTTAAGATTTCCCACTTACTAGATCTCATGCATATATTTAAAAATGATTCATCTTATTTATGGAGATGCATATCATCAAAATAAAGTGACACATTGGTTTTTAGGAGAGATCTTATTTTTTCAAAAACTAAAAAGAAACATTGACCAAGAAAAGAAAGTAGAGGAGAGGTTGGTCCCTCTTGGTCTTTAAAAGAAGGTGATGTCCCATGGATTTTGAAGAAAACTTATATTTCTTTGGCAAAGGAATTTATATTGGGTGTGAAGGTGCCTTATTTATATGGGTCTTTACTACGACATAGCTTCACTGTGGAAGACCATTTGTCGGGGTTAAAATCACATGACCATTTGAACCTTCTAAGAGCATGTATGTCAAAAACATGATTTTATTATTTGTTTTAATCCATGCCATGGGATAAAATAGAATTAATTTTGTATGTGTTTACTTTATAGTGTCATTATCCTCTACTCGTGCATGGTTGTGTGAACCATGACTTTCCCCAAGACCTATGATGTGCCATATATAAATTATCTGTATCTATACATTGGATCACATGAAAGGAGATTCATATGGCTAGCATTCCACGGTGGCGTCAAGAGATAGTTGAGATTGTATGTGTTGATAAGGAACTGTCGACGAGTTTCATGGACTTGCAGGTTCATCTTCTAATTTACCTAATTTATGAGGTAGAATAAATCAAAGTGGTCTCCAATCGTTGGATGTTCTTCTTAGAGAGGTACATGAAGAAATTGAAATGATTTGTTAGACAAAGGGAAAAATTGTTGGGTATGTGTTATATTCTTTGTGGGGTACAGGGGGGAGAAATCCCCTCGCGCAGGGGTTCGGGGGCAACGCCCCCAAGAAAGAAAAAATGCCTCGGGAAACGTGTCACATTTTTGCCTCATTTTTTATGTTGCCTCGATTTTTGTGTCCATTGTTGGGTGGTTTTTTGACACATAGTTTTTTCGATGGTTTTCTATTTCTGGTTAAGGAATTAGGGTTGTTGACTAATCTAGGTCATTGGGTTAGGTTTTTGGATGTTGTTGGATCCTATATGTATATCGTATTGTAAACAATGTATCACTATGAATGAATATAGAATATGATGGTTTTCCCGGTTTGGGTTTCTAGGGGAAAAATATCTGTGTAATGTTTGTATTTTCCATTGTATATTTTATGTTCTTTTACTGAAAATCTATTTGTAGTAAATATTTTACAAGGTTAAAATCTACAAAAATCAGAGGGGTCTATGGAAAAGGGGTACATATCATATTTGTATTTCTATTATGCTAATGAATACATCAAGCAGATCGACAACACACCAGGTGCGGTGATTTGGGATGACGAAAGGGATGAAGACAAAAGAGAAGGGGAGCTTCTCCAAATGAATGGAAAAAGGTGCTTGATAAAGAGTAAGTGACTTATCGTTTGTCAAATTTCTACATAGTAACTATTCACATTGAACTTCATAATGTATGTTTTGATATGATACATACTATATGTCAGTTTGATTTCATGAATATATATATATATATATATAGAGAGAGAGAGAGAGAGAGAGAGAGAGAGAGAGAGAGAGAGATACCAACGAATTCATAAATTGATGCCATCAATAAATTCATTCTTTACAAATCGGAGACAACACAATTGTGGGTCGCATTGTACGAACAGAAGAAGAGGAAATGGGATAGTGACAGGAAATAATTTAGTTGGTTGAATGGTAGAAGCATGCCTTATCCTGATCATTTAAAAGAAAATATGCCAATGATATGCCCCAACAGTTGGGTTGTTGACCAAGTCAAAGAGAAATATGGTGCATCTGATCATTACCCGCGTGTTGAAGAGGATGCACTAAACATAGGGATTGGGTGCAGCAACTCGGTAATAATCTCTTTGTCTACATTTTTAACTTCAATATGCACCTTTGAATTGTAACATCTATATTTTATATTTTATCGGTCGGGTTATTAGACACATGACACTGTGATTTTTTTACTATTTTATAGATGCATTTTTTCCCATCTATGTGGGCATATGGACATCATTTCCACATAAAGAATGACGATGATGGACACATGACACAATATTGTGGAGTGGAAGTTGATTTTGACCAATCTAGTCATGTTAACCACTGCGATCAAAGCCTAATACAGGGAAAGTTAGGTTATGTTGGAAAGATACAAGAGATCGTTTGAGTGGACTTCTCTTCTTTCCAATGTGTTATTTTTAGGTGCAAGTGGTGGGACACCTTTGATTGGAATAATGTAAAGGAAGATAGCGATAGTGGTTTGATATGTATCAACTCTAGAGAGATGTGGGATGAAGCTAAGGAGCCTTATTTTTTCCCAAAACACTGAAACCAAATGTGTTTTTACCTAGATGTGTTGGATAGGGATTGGTGGTTCGTATTAAGACACGACCCTAGATCAAAACATATTTTTGAGCACAACAGTGTTATCATGCCAAGCGAGGAAGACAATGAGTGTGATGACAATGGAGAGTGATATGTACATGTTTTATTTCATCATTAATATTGTTGTTGTATCTTTTTGTTATCTTTATTTCGCTAATTATATTTTTTTTTATTCATCTTGTGACAGAGGAAATGGAAAGTTAATTATAACATATCTTTAAACAATTTTATTTCGTTTTTTGGACAGATCGACCACACTTAGAGAGGGGGTTGAATCAGTGTGTGTCTCTTTTCACAATTATTTCTTTCATTAGTTAGAAACCACTTCAATCATTATCATTCATTACTTACATTCATTATTAGTTGTTTGCATGTAAACATATATCAACAACATTCATCAATAATAAAGAACTATGAACCATCAACATAATGAACAAAATGAGCACTAGATATATGTGTAAGATTTTGTATTATGTTGTTACATGAATACTACAATCTTTGGGGGTTTATCAACACCAACTGAAAAAGAGCACCAACTCCAAGAAAGTTCCAACTCTCAAATACAAGACTTGACTTGCAGATCTCAGCACCAACTAAGATGTGAGGATTCCAATCCTCAAGTACAAGACCCAGCTTGTAGACAGAAATCAATCTATCAAACTGTACCAACAATCTATACCAACACAAATGCATCAACTATGCACAAAACAACATGTCACAACAACCTGTCACCTCAACCTGTCTCATCAATCTCATCAACCAAATTAGATCTACTCACCAAGACAACTCTCAACCATATGCATAATATCACCAAGATAACCAAAAATATACCTCTAGAAATACACCATACTCTCCATACACCAAATACCATGAACCCTTACATCAACAATATATCAAACCCTCACTGTAATGAAACCTCAAACTATACCAATAAATTCAGCAATACACCTTAACCAAACACCCTCAAACATGTACCACTCATAAACCAATCATGTACCAAAACCACTAACCATTTGTTGGCACATGGACAGACCCAGGGTTCAACGCTCAAGAGTGCACCAACAAAGCCCTAACTACCGGCCCTTTTGGAAACACCTGCGAAGCAGATGAATTCCCACCCGAGGTAGAGGCAGGGGTGGTTGCAGGACTCAGATGTTTGCAACCTTATTTGGGACACAGATCTGTGATTATCTTTCTTACAGCGCACTTAGCATCAGTTATTCCTTAACATACATTCATTAATACACTTCACAGAAAGCACAGAGCATTGTAGTAATTACTCAGATCTAGCACTTAGCAATGATAAACAGGTTATACTTAATAGATTAAGAACTTATCATCTTATGTATCATATCTAGCATGCATTCATATCTCATAAGCACAAAGCATCAATAGATCTATCTAAACATATCAAAGCACTTAGCAAGAGAGAGACAAACACATCAGCACAATACACAGAGTTACCGTGCTTCACCCCCACCCTGGAGCTACATCCACAAAGTCTTCTTCTATTATTATCTTCTATAAACCAAGTTACAGCACAAAGCCTTCAAGATCCTACCCCACCTAGGACAAGATATCTGCGCAGCTCGCTAGATCCTCTTTCCCCAGGTAGATCCAAGCACTAAGTCCTCCCCTGACCCATGCACTCAACACTTACAATACTTACAGTAGGCATAGAGCTCTTACAGTCACACAAATGACTTATCACATAGATCTACTTTATGCACTAAGCCATTCACTTTACATCACACACCCCCTTTATACACATCTCCTACCCTTCTATTTATACATACAAAAGGCCTAAATAAGGACCGATATCCCTTTCCTATTAAAATATTCCCAAAAATCCCTAAAATGGGGTGAAGATACCATGATCTCCTCTTTGCCATGCACTCCTTCTCCAACTAGATGTCGGAGTACCGAAAACGGTCAAATATGACCAAGTATTCCTCAAATTTTGGTCAAGGGCCAACACCAATGCCTCTGACAATGCACTGCAAGATATGCCAATAAATCAAACTAAATGCATCAGTAATGTACTTCACCAGATATGCCTCCTAGCCATTCACTACAATAAGTACTATACAACAATAGTACCTCTAGGAAGATGCCCAAACTCACAAGACCATTCATCATCCATATACAAGCAAATGCCTCAAATATATCCCAACACGTGTGCCAATGATAAACAACAAGAATACCAGCATTGTACCTATGTAGATCTTCCTTATGTAGCATATATAATTGAGCCAATGATGTCCCAAGGAAATCTACTCAACCTCATACGACCATACCTCAATTTATCACAAATATCCAATCATGTAACATACATTTTTGATCATGTAGATTGATATGTTGTACATGAAAACTGGCACACTTCATGTAACCTTTGCTCAACCTCTGCAACCTTAACCATGCATCAACCCTCAATTCAGGTAGTTCATCGTGTGACACATGTGAGGTGTCTAGTAGGGCCTCACATGATAGGCTCTACTCAACCCGCGAGGGTGCCTCACGGGATGTCTATTAGGTGACTTGCAGGGATGACCCTAACTAGGGTTTTTCACAATCTTCTCTCTCTCCATTGCGGCCATGAAAATTTTCGTCACTCTACCTTCGCTTCCTCAGACTTGTGTAACTTTAGATGTATCAATGAGTACCTGCAATAAACCTTTCACAATAATAAATATTCAACGTACTCAATAGATTACAAATAAGAGTCCCTTGCTCTCTTATTTATACTCTCCTAGTAGCTTCTTCTAGGGGTTATCTTCTAATTGTTTTATCTTACTTCCTTTTTTTTGGGATAACCCACTTCTAACTACTTTGTCCACTTACAATCACGTTATCCACAAATAGTAAACTCTCCACTTTTAGTTGCAACTAATTTATTTTTAATTATTTTCTTTTTGCGACAACTTAACTCATGATTAACTCCTAGTTACAACCACTCTGACTAGTAAACTTATTCTAGGGGATTCTAGAACAATTTGACTTCTTTGACCTTCTAGGGGATTCTAGATAACTCATGAGGGAGCTCCAACTTTACTAAGCCATATCTCATCAACTGTGAGGAATGACGTGACATACCACATATCACCAGAAATGGTGCAAAATGTACTATCCATGTAGAATAGTCTCACTTGCAAATTCATTAATCTTCATTACATTATTCCTCAACCAAACTTGGTTTCCTTAACCATACCTCTGGATCTACGAGAATGTGCTATAAAACATACTCAAGGTTTGACATCAATTTATAAGGGTTGAAATCAATATACGATATTACTCTCCAAGCGTTAACATCAATGACAACCAACTGTCCATCAATCTAAACCAATTGTATGAAAATATCCCCCTTTGTGATGCAGGAGCATCTCTCCCAATCCATCCATGCGCCATCCAGCTAGCCAGTGCAGCGCACATTCAATGAAGAAGGAGAGGCGCAGCCCTCTCATTTCAAATTTTGAATTTGAAATCAATGTATTAAATGTTTGTAAGGCTGGTAGAGCGAAAGTCATGCCTTTGAGCAGGCTGTAGTTAAAGAAGGCCTTTAATGGTTGTAAGGCTAGATCTAGCTCCTATCTGGACTAGACAGCCATTTAATTTTGAATTCAATGTAATTGAATGAGAGTAGGTGAGATCGAGGGAAGAGCTCGAAGAGCCCCCTCATGTAAAAGATCCTTTCTATGTAGGATGAGTTAGAGGTAGTTGGATAAGTAGAGTCGAGTAGAGATTTGGTAGAAGAGGGGAGAAGGAGTTGAGACTCTATTGCAATCCGAGCTCAAACACATTGTAAAGAGGCATTCTTGTTTAATACAAACAAAGTATTTTTTCCTGCATGTTGTTGTCCATATGTTTATGAGTTAAAGAATGAATGTCTTTATGTGTTTATGATATGTTGTAGATGTATGTTAGGTATGCATTTACAGGGACATATAGGTTCTGCTATTTGTGGGCTCTTTGACTTCAGGTTTGGGGTTCTTTGAGGCTTCATTCCAAGAGTTTGCATGATAGAACACTGCGGGTTCTATAAGCCAGTGAAAGGAGTGCACTTCTGAATTATGTGGATTCAGACAAGGACGTGCCAGGAGGGCGCACCAGCCGAAGTCATTGGCTCAAGGAGAAACCTCAAGGTTATTGAACACCTTAGAGGAGGGACTGTGCAGAGGAGGACATAGCAGAAGACAGAATCACTGAGGGGTTTTATAGAGCTCTTCCAGGAGGGCATCGAGAAGGTTCAGATAGTGCATAGGAAGAACTCCTTTGAGTTTTGGAAAGGAGATGAAGTGTTAGGAGGAAGACCTTCAGAAGGTTACTGAACACCCTGTAGGCTCAGCAAGGAGTGCTTGAGCAGGAAGTTTCCAGAGGGAATTTCCATCCCTTTAAGAAGAGAAAGGGGTAGAGGCCTTAGAGGTCTGAGTAGTTGAAGCTCAAGGAGGTAAAGACTTGTGCAAGGAGTGCAACAGGCCAACACTTGAGTGCAGTTTTGAGGGACAGCCATTTGAAGGCTTGTCAAGCTCAAGGAGTGAGCGCGGGAAGACTTTGTTTCAATTCTAAAGCTCAGAAGAGATAGGAACTTTGTGTGCAGAGACTCTGCAAGGAATGAAGAAGTCTGGAGAAACCTTTCAAGGTTTCAGAGAAGACCAAGCTCAAGAGGAACAGTGCCTTTGCGCATAGAGCTATAGTTACAAGAGTTGCAGAAGTCAAATAATCCCTTTGAGGGTTCACAGTCCCGAAGCTCAGGAGGAGGAGCATCCCAAGAATGTAGGCGAGACCAAGGTTGTAGGCTCGCAAGAGGAAGCAAAGGCTAAGACCTTTGATACTTCAGAAATATTCCAAGGAGAAGGAAGAAGCAGAATATGAGGAGGGAGCTATAGCTACCATTGGATCGGTGCCGAAAGAAATATCTGGATCATTGAAGTTTACGTCCAGGTGAAGGCAGGAAAGTGCAGAGGAAGAGAAAGAAATTTGGGCCGTCAGATCTTGCGTGGATAGCCGACAACTGTCAGATCTGGAGCAAATCACAAAAAGTTTAATCTCTGGGAGGGTGCATAGACAAAGAGTTGCTGAAATGGATGGTGGAGACACTTCATGAAGGAAGTGTCGAATAGCTGATAGTCATTGGATCTTGCAGATTTGCAGGGTGGTTAGAGGTCGGTGAAACCCATCACCCAAGATTTGAGGGTCAATGTGAGCCATTGATCTCATTTCAATCCATGTCGTTGGATTATCTCGTGGATTCGGGGTTTGGGAGTTTGGAGAGGGAAAACCAAACTCTTGATTTCACAAAGCTCCGAGTGGCAAGGAGTAGAGACAGCCATTGGATCTAGGTCATGGGAAGACCATTGGATCAAAACCTTTGCTATATCGTGTGTCAGGGATTCAGAGGTTGGAGCAATCAATTTCAATTGTAGAAGTCGCGAAGTGTCGAGGGATAGGCCTCGGGTGAACACATGGCACGTCCATCAGGTGGGGACCGCGTGGTTGACAGGTGGACACTCATCACCTAGGAAGGATTCAACATCATGTTGACTTATCGCACTTCAGAGATTCACAAGAAAAGAGCACGAGAGCTCGACACTCTAACTCACGAGGTTGCGAGTTGCGAATAGTGTGAAAGGGGAGTCAACCCATCGCTGACGTATCATGTCTCGGGGGATCGCAAAGGAGGAGCACAGAGGCTCAACACTTCAACTCGTGAAGTTGCAAGTAGCGAGAGGTGCTAGAATTTAGCCTTAGCCTACGGTTATATGTAGAGGGCGCTAACAGGAGGAGCTAGACACGTATCACAATCTCAGGTATCGGAGGTTTGGAGAAAGAGGAGTCGAGAGCTTTGACTCATGAACTCGCGAGATCGCGAGTTGCGAAGGTGCTTGTATTAAGGCCTTGGTCAGAGCGTTGTGGTCGCTTGGAGGAGGTGAAGCTCACGCCTTGTGCATGCTCACACAGGTGTGGTTTCTGAAGGACCTATGGATAGGATTCGTTGAAGGTTCCACTAGGGAATCAAAGGAGTCGCTTCGGCTCGAGGTGGATTTGGAACAATCCTATGGTGGATCTCGGCCCCTGTGTCGGGGGTCTGCGCCAATTTGTGGTATCAGAGTGGGATTTGACTTTTGTAGGCGACAGAGGCATCTTGCATAAGAGAATCAGAAGGAGATAGAGTGTTGGAAATCTATGGTGATTGTTTGAAGGTAGGAAGGAGTCAAGGAGATAGTCAGGAGGACTATGGGAGGCACTAGAAGCACTCAAGGTTGTACAGTGACAGCAACAGGTTTGCTAGGAGGGTAGACAGAAGGCATGAAGATGACTATTGAAGGTCATAAGTGCGGTGGAAAGAACATCCATCAGCAGCCAAGCAAAGACCTGATGGATAAAGAGCTCACCGAGATCAAAGCGAGGATGGAGAAACTTGCACTGCAGATGCAACAGGATTCAAGATCACATTGGATGTATGAATGGCCCATGAAGAGGAAAGTAAAATGGCCAGTCAGGGAATTGTTGGCTAGAATATAGTAGGGGTTGTTAAAGAGATGGTTGAGGCATGCTGAAATCCTTAGGGATGATGAGAAGGAGATGGTTCAGGTATGTGAACCAGAGGCTAGGAGGAATCTCAGTGATGTTGAGGATGAACTGAGATCACTAGAAGATCTCAGAGACTGCCAAGAGGGAAGAACAAAAATTTCCAATTGCCAAGTGGGCAATGAGATGAGATCACTGTGGGATCTCATAGACTGTCAAGAGGACAGCAGGGAAATTTCATGTTGCCAGGAGGGCAATGAGATGGTATATGAGGATCTCATAGACTTCCAAGAGGGCAGAAGAAAATTCCCAATTTGCCAGGTGGGCAGGGGAACAGAAATGAGACTATCTGAAGGTCTCATGAACTCAGAGGGGAGTTCACATCAGCAAGAGGAGCTGATAGAGGAAGAAGATCAGAAGGGCATTCTGATCATTGGAGGAATTTAGATATTCCTACCATTGAGCCTAGCTAAGGCCAGAACATGCGTTGCAGAGATAGCAACAGCAGAAAGAGAGTCAGCGGTGACTGTCATGAAAAAGGAGCAGATATCAGAGGCTGCCCAAGCAGAGGAAAAAGAGCATTCAGAGGAATGGCTCGACAGTTTCGAAAAGGAAGCTGAAAAGGGGATAGTTTGATCACTGAAGTTGACAGCAGAAGAAGAACATGGAGGTAAGATAATTACTCCATGGGAGATGGAGCTGGATATGTTGGAGGATTGGTTGAACAATCCAGAGCCAGCGAATGGATGCCATGAACAAATAGTCAGGCAGATAATTGAAGAGGAGCATTTCGAGGAATCACTCAGATATTTCAGCCGGGGAGCTAAACGGGTGATGAAGACTGCAGTACCGAGGTATGCAGTGGAAGATGAGGGAAAATTCTAGCTTGGGAAGTAGCTGGGAGAAGTTGGAGACATGCCAATAGGAGAAATGGCAGCAACAGCACTACCATAAAAGGAAGCTAGATAGCAGTTCAGTGATGAGACTGCAGAGCTGAAATTTGCAGCAGAGTGGCAAGTTAAGGACACAGTAGATAGAGAAGATGGCATGGGAGATCTGGTAGATCTACCCACTGATGAAGAAGAATTGCAGTAGAAGAGACTTCCTGAATAAAGCTAGCCACTGGAGTAGCTGGACGAGGAGATTGAGTAGATCCGAAAGCTGATGGTCAAATCAGCAGAAGCTGCCAACGAAGGGAAGTTGATCAGAAGGGGGACAACAGCAGTAGAGCAGCAGAAGCAGCAACAGCAACAGAGCAGTGGAGCAGATGAATAGCTCTAGAGGACTGTTTGGGATCCAGGAGGATTTCAACAACGGTGTTGGGGAGCTCATGAGCAGGAGCTCATGAATTTTTCACAACAAAGGAGTATGATGCAGGAGCATCACTCCCAAGCCAGCCATGCGCCATCCATCCAGCCAGCGCAGCGTGCATTCAATGAAGAAGGAGAGGCGCAGCCCTCTCGTTTCAAATTTTGAATTTGAAATCAATGTATTAAATGTTTGTAAGGCTGGTAGAGCCAAAGTCGTGCCTTTGAGAAGGCTGTAGTTAAAGAAGGCCTTTAATGGTTGTAAGGTTGGATCTAGCTTCGATCTAGACTAGACAGCCATTTAATTTTGAATTCAATGTAATTGAATGAGAGTAGGTGAGATGGAGGGAAGAGCTCGAAGAGGCCCCTCATGTAAAATATCCTTTGTATGTAGGATGAGTTAGAGGTAGTTGGATAAGTAGAGTTGAGTAGAGAGTTGGTAGAAGAGGGGAGAACAAGCCGAGACTCTGTTGTAGTTCGATCTCAAACACATTGTAAAGAGGCATTCTTGTTTAATACAAACAGAGCAGTTTTTCTGCATGTTGTTGTCCATATGTTTATGAGTTCATGAATGAATGTCTTTATGTGTTTATGATATGTTGTAGATGTATGTTAGGCATGCATTTGCAGGGACAGATAGGTTCTGCTATCTGTGGGCTCTTTGACTTCAGGTTTGGGGTTCTTTGAGGCTTCATTCCAAGAGGTTGCATGACAAAACACAACAGGTTCTGTAAGCCAGTGCAAGGAGTGCACTTCTAAATTCTACAGATTCATACAAGGACGTTCCAGGAGGGCACACCAGCCGAAGTCATTGTCTCAAGGAGAAACCTCAAGGTTTTTAAACACCTTGGAGGAGGGACTCTGCAGAGGAGGTAACAGCAGAAGACAGAATCACTGAGGGGTTCTATAGAGCTCTTCCAGGAGGGCATCGAGCAGGTGCTGATACTGCATAGGAAGAACTCCTTTGAGTTCTGGAAAGGAGAAGAAGTGTCAGGAGGAAGACCTTCACAAGGTTACTAAACACCCTGTAGGCTCAGCAAGGAGTGCTTGAGCAGGAAGTTTCCAGAGGGCATTTCCATCCCTTCAAGAAGAGAAAGGGGCAGAGGCCTTAGAGTTCTGAGCAGTTGAAGCTCAAGGAGGTAAATACCTGTGAAAGGAGTGGACCAGGCCAACACTTGAGTGAAGTGTTGAGGGACAATCATCTGAAGGCTTTTCAAGCTCAAGGAGTGAGTGCGGGAAGACTTTGTTGCAAGTCTAAAGCTCAGAAGAGATTGGATCTTTGTGTGTAGAGACTCTGTAAGGAGTGCAGAAGTCCGGAGAAACCTTTCAAGGTTTCAGAGAAGACCAAGCTCAGGAGGAACAGTGCCTTTGCGCATAGAGCTATAGTTACAAGAGATGCAGAAGTCGAGGAATCTGTTTGAGGGTTCACAGTCCCGAAGCTCAGGAGGAGGAACATCCCAAGAACGCAGGCGAGACCAAGTTTGCAAGCTCACAAGAGGAAGAAAATGTCGAGACCTTTGATACTTCAGAAATATTCCAAGGAGAAGGAATAAGCAGAATCTCAGGAGGGAGCTACAACTACCATTGGATCGGTGTCGGAAGAAATATCTGGATCATTGAATTTTACGTCCAGGTGCATGTAGGAAAGTGCAGCAGAAGAGAAAGAAATATGGGTCGTCAGATCTTGCGTGGATAGCCGACAATCGTCGGATCCGGAGGACCTAATTCTTGATTTCATGAAGCTCTAAGTGGCGAGGAGCAGAGACAGTTGTTGGATCCAGGTCGCGGGAAGACCATTGGATCAGAACCTTCGCTATATCGTGTGTCAGGGGTTCGGAGGTTGGAGGAATCACTTTCGACTATAGAAGTCGCGAAGTGTCGAGGGATAGGTCTTGGGCGAACATGTGGCGCGTCCATCAGGTGGGGACCGCGTGGTTAACAGGTGGAAACTCGTCGCCTAGGAAGGAGTCAACATCTTGTTGACTTATCGCACTTCGGAGATTCACAAGAAAAGAGCACGAGAGCTCGACACTCTAACTCGCGAAGTTGTGAGTTGCGAATAGTGTGAAAGGGGAGTCAATCAATCACTAATGTATTTTGTTTCAAGGGATTGCAAAGGAGGATCCTGGAGGCTCAACATGAAAGATACCAGATATATAAAATATGCAGAACAGAAATGAAATGCTAGAAATGACAGAATAACAGTAGAATATCCAGCATAATTTTCACAATACACAGAAATGATATACGAAATAGCAACAGAAATAGCACTTTGAATCAGATAGCAATGTTCACAGGCCTCTTCGAGGGGGCAACCTCCAGT
>JZKD02S0673133.1:127908-138841 GCA_000966675.3 Picea glauca | reverse complement strand
TACCTCTAGCACATATAAACATCATTAATTAGCTAGCACACAAATCTAATAATTTAACAGGGCATCATCATTGTGATCACATCTAACAAAACACGAGCATTGTCTAATATCATCATCACACACATCTAACAAACATCATTTAACATACGCATATGTCAAACACATTTAACAAACATATCTAACATGACCTAACAATGTACATATCAACATCAACGCATAAATTATTTAAGTACATCATCATGATCGATAGAAAAATTGCACATCTAATGAACATTGTTATAACATACACATCTATCAAGCACATTTAACAAACATATCTAACATGCCCTAGCAATATACACATCAACATTAACATATAAATTAAGTACATCAACATGAATAGAAAAAATGCACCATATATATATCATGAACTAGTCAAATAAATGCTATAACATATATGGTCCAATCGATGAGATAATCATATCTACAATAGTAGTGGAGGCCTGGCCTATAGTAGAAGATGATGGATGGTCAGGAGGAAGTGGTTGGTCGATTCTCTGATGAGAAATAGGTGGTGGAGGAATATGTGTTTCCTTCTCATCTAGGTGAGGTGAAGGAGGAGGAGGAGGATTTGGAGAAGGATCATGGCCACCCTCATCCATCGATGGGGTACTAGATGAACGAGTACTAGAGGAAAAGTGTGTATCATCAACAACCCTTCTCACTGCTAGTATCCTGGAAGCTCTGACGATATGATGCATAAGAGGCATCATATCACGCAACATCTCCCTCCAAAGCGCTAAGATCATAGGATATACCCTGATGTCTCACATCAGCACAGGGCGGAAAACCACCTCAACCAAAAGTGCACAAGGTTAGTCACCCAACTCCAGCCTAAATTTGGTATCCGGCCTATGGCGTATGTCGTTGGGTATCTCCACCCGATAACCCTGGCCTATCGCATCCTCAGGCATCATATCCTCATTGACATCTGGTGGGGGAGGAGGCACGTTCCCAATGAATGTGCAAATATATGAAAAATATATAGTACACAACAGTAATTACACAGTTTCATTAAAAAAATTAATAAAAAAAGTTAAAGAACATGTTAGAATTAATTTTATTCTAATTAAGTAAGACAATAAAATGAAACTAGATTAATTTAAACAAAATACTAATATTACCTCTAGCATATGGCGGCTCATTCCGTGTGAAGAGGATGTTCGTACATCCTCGCCAATCCAACCCCACTTAAGGACATGGCACCATCACGAACATGTGATCAGCCTCACTAGCTAGTAGCCCCAATGCGTCAGTGGAAATCCTGGTTAGAAACACTAGCTGGCCCCTCTTGGGAATCATCTTTCCCCACATGTGCATCCTCACCTAATTCATCGACATAGAAGACTGACAAACAAAAGTATGCCTAGTCTCTAGAAACCTCTCAAAAAATAAACAAAAAAACTCTAAAGCAAAATGAAATTTCTCCCTCCCATGTATCATAGCCTGACATCTATCTAGAGCTATACAAAGTTGTCACAAAAAAATGGTTGACCATCTAATACATCGTGGCCTCTATACCAAAGAATCAACATAATAAAAAAGAGGGCAACTAATGTGTTTCTTAGTAGAGTGTGCAATGGTCGTCCCTAATAGTGACAAGCACCTAACCTCCTCTACACCGAAAGAAGCGATCCATAGTTTTCCACTAGACACCTGAAAGTCAGCTAGGGAAAGTACATCAACTCCAATATATCATTGAGATTACATGAGTCGAATCTCTACTGCAACACCTACTGGGACATCAGGGAACTAGGGAAAATCCTCCCCTCTTCTGGATAGCCTAGTGATAAAATACATATCCTCCTCAGTGGGATGGTACCATTGATCAGGACCCACACGAAAAGCATGTTGATGGGCATCCCATCAACGGATCAGTTGCACCAACAACCCGGAGTGCCCCTTCAAGGATGTAACCTCCTCATAGTACTTAAGGAGGCCTACATTCCTCAAGAGAACATGAGTCGTTTATGTAATAGGGTGAGGGTACAAATACCTCTCCCTCAACTCCCAATCTCATACAACATTGTATAGGTCAACCTTCTACTCCTGTTGTTGTTGTTTCTCTCTTCGCTAACGTCTATGCATGATTAACATATGAAATACATCCACCTCATACATAAAACATACAAAAAATCTACTAAATGAGAAATGTATTTATGAATATGGAAAATAAATTCCTTCAAAAAATAAGTAAATTTCATCACCGATGTGCCCTAAAAACATTCAAGCACCACTCTTGGTGCGTATAGTAATTATGAGCACCGTCCATGGTGCACCCATGTAACATAACACACCATCGAAAATGTGTTATATTATTTTATGTAGTGCATTGTATAACCTTACCGCACCAGATCATTAAGGTTATCACATGCATGAGTGCATTAAGTTTATCCTACGCACCGCCTAAAATAATAACAACTTAAAATCCTAAAGCACCATAAAATAAAAAAAAATTAAATGATATTTATGAAAGGAGATGCACCGATGCTTTTTAGGAAAGGAGATGCACCGCACCTCTAATTTTTTTAAATTGATAATTACGTAACTTTGGCATTTTGCCTCTAATTGTTTTCGGCGATGCATTCTAGTCGTTCGGCTCACACCACGGACAATACACCCTGAAAATTTACAGGGTGCATCGAAACACAATGACACATTTTTATGGCAGTGCATTGGTCAACATTAATGCATCGGTGTGCACGTTTAACAAACCACCATGTAAAATAATATATATGACTCATGCGGTCCATCGTTTATTGTAACGCCCCAGTGCGTTAATGGTAATTATATGCACCACCCAAACTAGATATATTATGTTATGTGGGGCGTCGGTAAATGGACACACCGGTGCATTACTGTTTCCAACGCACCACCATAAAAATGTGGCATTTTGTTTCGGTGCACCTTGTAAATTTACAAGGTGCATCGCTAATGTTTACCAATGCACTACCATAAAAATGTGGCATTATGTTTCGGTGCACCTTGTAAATTTTTAGGGTGCACCAACCTCAATGCGAGTCAAACGACTCGAACACACCGCGTATAAAAAAAAATTAAAACAGTGGAAATTTAACTTAATTTTTAATTGTAATCCACTAAAAACTTAAGTTATAAAGAAACAAAGACATTACCTCGACATTTTTTCGTCAAGTGGGCATGGTTTCCATGTAGTCAAAAAAACAAAATTTTCCCATCATTCAGTAAAATTCAAAAGCCACGCACAGAGAAACAGATGGAAGGAAGGAAAGCAAGGGAAGTATCGATGGAAAGGCACTTCAGAGAGGCAAAAGTTGCTTCGGTGCTTGAGAGCTCTACAACACTAAAAAGGGTAAAAAGGAATTTTACGACCAATGATTTTTTTTTACTTAAACCTTGTTTTGGTGCACTTAATTAATAGACGCACTGGTGCGTCAGTATTTACATAGCTCACTGGATTACATTTTTTACAAATAACCCTACCATGATGCGCCCTTTTAGAGCATTGGTGCATTTGTATACTACAGAGCACATCAGATTATATTTTTTTGAAATAAACCTACAATGGTGCATAATTTTTTTTATTTAACCCTATCACAGTGCACTATATTATTCGACGCACCAGTGATTGCGTTTTTACGTAGCACATCAGATCATATTTTTTTTTAAATAACCCTACCACGGTGCACCCTTTTAGGATTTTATAAGCACATGTGTGTTTAGTTTAAATATATGCATCAGTATGATTTAAAAGTTATCTGAATTTTTATTTGCACATAAAATAATATATTCATCTTAAATTATCTTATAATAGTATAGTCATCATAATCACACACAATTGTGAATTAGCAACTAATATAGACTAGAAATTGCTAGTAATATAGATTAGAATTTTGCTAGGCTTAGCATGTTGTAGACTCAAGGATTTGGTGAACTCCCAACTATATTATAAACGGGCAATTATTATAGATTAGGATTTTGAGAGACGGTTATGATCATTGACAATGAGATCAAGGTTATGATCATTGACAGCGAGATCACACAGGTTATGATCATTGACAATCATGCAAGGTTATGATCATTGACGGTGAGATCACGCAAGGTTATAATCTTCATTGACAATCATGATGGCGATATAGGAAGGGCGATCCAAATGGTAGTAGGTACCCATGGAGAAATATTCCCATCATGGACATCATGGACATAAGAACTCAAATTGTCATCATAATCACACACAATTGTGAATTACCAACTAATATAGATTAGAATTTTGTTACACAACCTGTTAGTTGGGAGTTCACCAAATACTTGAGTCTTTAAGGGTACTTCAGAGAGGCAAAAGTTGCACCAGTGCAGGGAGATTCAGAGAGGAAAACGTTGCATCGGTTCTTGAGAGCTCTACAGCACTGAAAAGGGTAAAAATCAATTTACAGCCGATATTTTTTTTTAATTTAACCCTTTTACAGTGTGCTCAATCCCTAGATGGATCGGTGCGTTTGTAGTAAGTAGTGCACCGAAGTATATTTTTAAAAACCCTTAGCATAGTGTGTCATGTTTTGAAAAGCAATTATGTGCACCTGTGCATTTGTGTTTAACTAGAACATCGTCGTATAAAAAAAAATTAAAAATAACCATGCCACGGTGTGCAATTTTTTAGAGCAATTGTGAGACCCGGTGCGTCAGTATTTACGTAGCACACCGGAGTGTATTTTTGTTTGAAATGACCCTACTACGGTGCACCAGTTTTGATGGCACTAGTGTGTCCATGGTAGAAAACACATTGGTGCGTTATGCTTTTATAAAAGCACCGTAAAAAAACATCCACTAAAACCTTTGGTCACTCGCTTCCACTAGTGTCTTCCTCTATAAACGAATTTTTGGGTTATTTTTATAGGGGCGTCCGCAAAAACCTCCGCTAAAGGGTATTTTCCTTGTAGTGTATGGTATCTTTCTCCTAATAAGACCTTGCAACAATTTTGCACTAGTGGAGTATCTTGCTCATTTGAACTTGATATTGATTTATGAGCCTACAAAATTCAATGAATAATTAAATGCATGTGCATAAATGACATAAATTCAATCGGATCAATGAATTATAAATAAAATCTAGACTTACTTCAAACGATGTGGGAGAAATTGACAAAATTGCAATGATGTGGAATGAGCTGGAATTTGAAGTATTGACCATTTGATATTATAACATTATTTTCCCTTCATTTGAGCGAAAACCATCATCACTACGTGCATGAATTTGATATTAAAAGTTATTGGTGCATTTAATTATTTTTTAACAAACTAGTGCATCTATATATATAGAGAATGCACTAGTGCACTACACTATGAAACACACCAAACCGATAGTTTCGTTAGAACTTCCATAAAACAAAATATCCATAAATTTTAATAGCAGAGGTTTGCATTTCTATTTTGTCAATAAAATTGGTATCGATGTGTTTTTACGTATATATGCACTATGGTGCATTAATTTGAGTGACACACCAATTTGACAACAAAATTAATTTTTTAAATATATAGTTTAATCACTGTTTTTACATACAAAGTAAAAAAAACATAGCGAAAAAAGAGAGGGAATTTCATTTTTCAAAAAAAAAATTGTTTATAAATTAAAAAACTATTCATTATTTCATTTTTTTGGTAGAATTTAGAGGGAATATTTGTGGAAGAGAGACTTACCATGAAAGACTTTGGAGTGGGTGGATTTTTTTTAAGAGACAAATTTGGAAGGGATCCGTAGGGCACATACAAATTTGCAAAGAAGCAATTTCAGGTGTGTGATTTCATTCTATTGATCATTTCAATCTTTCCCTATTTGATTCAAATTATTTTCAATGCTTGTTAAAAAAAAAATCTTTCATAGTTACCTTTGGTATTGGAAATCATAGCTTTCTTGTTGTTTTTTCTGGTTCCCCTTTTTTTAAGCAATAGATTTTTATAGGGTTTATTTTTTAAGCAATAGATTTTTATAGGGTTTATTTAGTTGCATATGGGTGTTTGGTATCTGTTGCAATGGTACCACTCATTGTATCAGATCCAAAACCTTGTCAACCCTGTCGTTTTCAGTGATCTTATCAAAAAACATTATGTGGTATGTGGTGCGCACTATATAGGAAAATCGCATTGGTGCACATAGTATAGAGGTAGAAAAAATAAATAGTATTGATTTTCGTATCATATGTGTACGGGTTAGTGGTGCATAATGACTAATAGTACAGGCCAATGCGTGAATATGTTTGGTGCCTTAGTGCGTTCTCTTTAATGACAAGGACTGAAATACTAGATTGTATAAAAATTTCATCATATCTATTTTTGATGATTCGTGATTTTTTTTATACAAGATAGTTGATAGAAGTTCAAAGAAAACATTTTATTGCAGTGAGCACAATCATAACTTATCCCAAGAAGAGAGGGAGACAAGTTTTTTAAGTTTTATTAAAAAATTAATATATTTCAAATATTTGTAAGTTTAAAATAATGATGTGTATTGGTTAATGTGTGTCTTGTAGATTAAAAACTTGAAGAAAATCGATAAGATTGTTTGCAATCTGAGTGCAAAAGAGTGTAAAATATTTATGGAAATGTTGCAAAGAGAGGAAACAAGTGGATCGAAAGGTAATCAACGTTAAGTTTTTCTTTGACTTTTTATTAAAAATGAACTTCTTAACATTAATCACGAACAAGTTTTAAACACTCGGTTTCACAATTTTTTAATGTTATGTAGGGGTCATTAGCAAGAGAATGGAATCTCGTCCTAAGAGAAAAAAAATTCTTAAGTATGTAAAGGATGATGAAGGCTTGGTCATCAATTCATCTAGAGTGGTGCTTGAAGTTAATGAGAGGGGAAAATTTTTTTACAGAGCTTTGAGAGATATAGTGGAATGAACGTATAGACGTAATTTCCACTTACAATACAAAAATCAATACAGTGACTCCAAAAATCGGGTCATATGTACACTACAAGAATCATTTATGAAACCATGGTCAATGAGACCCATGAGACTTACAATAGCAAAAACTTACAATAACAAAAAATAATAATATAAAAGGTATTTTTACGAAGCATGTTTTTCTATAATATGTTTCAATAATTACCAAATTGATTTGTTTTGCTATATTTACTTTCTTGTCCATTTAAAAAAACAGTTTTGGTTTTTTTTTTGTTTTTTTTTTAGGAAGATTATGAAAATTCCAAGTGATAAACGAGAGGAAATCCAATAAATTCTAGTAGGGATGTCCAAAAAAGTGTAAAAGAAGATGGTAAAAGAAATGAACATAATTGCATCACAGGAGGATCCATCCCAACAACAATGTACATCATAGGTATGTGATCATTCATTTATTCTTTTATGTACATTAAATTTATTTATCATTTTAAATGCTAATTTTCAATTGTTTTGTTGGAGAAAAGAAAAGAAAATGGAACCTAATCAGCACATAAGACAAGACAGCAAGGAAGAAAAGGGTTGATCGCAAAGTTTGTGAGTACTTACGTTTTTTTAGGTTACTTAAGTTTTCATATTTGTTGTGATCTCTATATTTAAATAATAAATTTACACTGGCCCATGGATGTCTTCTAATAGGTGCTAGCATACAAAGAAGAGCCAACCGAATAATTGATGAACATTGGGTTAACTGAGGGTTGTGAGTATATGTTGAAGTATCAAGGTTTAATTGAACAATTTGTAAGTAGCTATGTTGTTTAACTTCCCTTGTTTTATAATTAATGGAACAATAAAAAACCTTTATATTAATTATATTGACTGTGCTTTGTCATGGCATATTAAACATGTAAGAAACAAAGTATGGAAAGGAGCCAACAAAAGATCTTTTGTTACACAACATAAGGCAAATCTTTGAAAGCATGTGTATGGTTTATGAATCGCTTGTTGCTATGGTAAGTTTTTTTATTCATGCAATCATGTATATTCTACTATATTATAAATGTATATTTACTTATTACACTTTATTTCTATGTTTGGAGATGGAACGTGATCAGTTGGAACGTCAAAAACAAGCCAAGCAAGAAAGCATTTGTTTAAGTAACCAAAGTAAAAATCGCTTACAATTGATCAAGAAATGACGGATGCACAAAGCTCGACAAATGACAACAGTTCAAGTGTTGAATGACAATTAATATAATTGAATGTTACTACAAGTTGCATGTTTTGGAATATCGGTCTGTAAAAATAAGGGATTTTGCTTAATGTAGTGGACATAATGTCTCAATTGCATGAGGACATGTTACCAATAAGTGTAACAATTACATATTGGTTCCATTTTTATTATTGTGGACCTTTACGTTGTCTCATTTTGTATGACCATGGATCTATTATTCATATATAATAAAATGGGTTTGTTATTTTATTGCATTGTCAAATGTTGTAAAATGTTGCATTATTGATTAATGAATATGTGAATGATTTACATTGTTATAAATAATTGATTAATTAATATGTGAATGATTTACATTGTTGCAAATAACAACGGTGTAATCCATTGGATAAGGCATTAATGCAATCATTATATCAAAATACAATAACAAAAATATAAAAAACAATATTATTATAAAAATATATTTGTAAAAAAAAACAATTAATTTTAATATATCCATATCGGTGCATTCTTATGAACTCACAAAATGGTGCCTAAAATATATATAAATCGATGTTTTTTAAGGGGTTATACGCACCAGTGCATACTAAGCATATAGAAGCACCAATGCATATTAATTATACTAAAGCATCGATGCATATTATGTGCGATAATATATATCATTTTAGAATTTCACGATAGGCATGTGATAAATACACACTGGTTCTTTAAATATAATAACAACACTGGTGTTTTAAACAAAATAAACGCACTAGTGCTTTAAATCAAATAAACGCATCGGTGCTTTATATGTAATAAAAGCATGGGTGGTTCGGAATAAAGGATGATGTGGACATCTCACCTCGAATATTAGTAATTTCAGTACATTTCAATGCACAGGGTAATACAGGCACCGACACGTATGAATTATACAAGCACCGGGACAGACATAAAATAAAAGCACACTGGTGTTGCATACAACAAAATGGGAATTCAGGGCGTAATAACTATAAACGCATTGATGTGTTTTCATCCTATGTATGCACCGTGGTAGTAATGTAATGGAAACCTGACACATTTTTGTCTTATGTATGCACTAGGGCATTTCATGTAATGACGCCCTATTGTGTTTTTGTTTTTTGTACGCACTGAGAATTTATGTAATGGTGCACCAACTCTTTTTTTGGTTTTATATACGTTTCAAGAAATTTTATGTAAGTTCACTCTTGTGTGTTTTATGTTTAGGTACGCACAGGGGCATTTTATGTAATGGCACACTGCTGCGTTTTGATAATGAAAGCACCGGGAAAAAAAAACATCCGCTAGAACCTCCGAATGCCTAATTTTTTTTAGTTATGTATAAAATATGTTAAAACCCCCGCTAGTTATATGGAATAGCCAATAGAGGAGGTTGTAGTGGAGGTGTTTTTGAAAATTATACCAAATTTTGTAACACCTTCGCTAGAAGTTTTTCTCCTTGTAGTGCACCATAGTTCAATTGTTGCAAAATCTCAATTGTAAACATCCAAATTTATGGGATACCAACATCCCATATGTGAACATGGTTACAGATGCATAGTCTACAACATAATAGACACTTCACTTCTTGAAACATAACTTGGATTTCTATCAAAGGATCCATTATCCATTATGGGTCCTATCCCCAAGGTGTCAATGGTAAAGGAAGCCTCTACACATGAAAATCCCTAAGTGTCATTAACTACATATAAAATATACATAATTGAGTTTAAAAATATTTACATGATTCTCAATATAAGCATGAGCCGAAGTAGGATCGAGACTACATAGACCATTAACTTTGTGTAGAAGATAGAGTTTATATGTATCTTCAAAAGGAGAGATATAGGGGGGGGATCGTGTAACCTAGATATGGTCCTTATACCATAATTGATCATATTAGAGTGAAGGTTTTCAAGTTGGACCTACCAACCCATGTGGGAAATAATCCAATCTTTAATGCACATTTCATGAATCTCTACAAGTTTTCGATGTTGGTGATGAAGGATAGTCTTTCACATTGATTCTCGAAGAGATTATCATTGAAGTTAGTGCAAATATGGAAATAGATACAATTATACAATGTAAAGAGCAAGAAACCATAAAAGGAACCATAAAACTTTATCAAGAATTGAGGATAAAAGGATGAACACCCTAATATGGTACATGTAACTATGAAATATATTCATGTTAAGTTTTCCAAAATTGCAAGATAGATGTTGGGGACCAACAACTCTTGAGTGGGGAGGTTTGATTTTGGAAAGAGTCAAAGGTCAACTAATTCCATGACTACAAGATTCATGATAAAGAGATGTTCATTATTAAAAATTGTTTAAACATAAGTGCATGATTTGTTTCATTATATCACAGGGTGTAATTTTTTATGAAATTATCCATATAGTATGCACATTGCAAAGTTAAACTTTAGTGCACACTAGAGTGAGAATTTGCAGTTGTGTCATGGATGATAATATCTCAATTATGCAATTCCATTGCAATGGCCTAATCATGTAGTCTTAATTTTCAATCATACTAATACAATGTCACACAACCATGGTGTGTGCATTCATATTACAAGCACATGGTTCCATGATGCACACTAACACAAATAGACAAATCAATGAGAAATCATGTGCAAAAGGTAAATGGCCATGGAAAATTTTGTTCTTGGATATATCTTTCCATTTCTTGAAATTTACACACTTATATGATTTAGGGGGTGAACATACAAGAAATTAATTACTTCATATTCCCTTGGTATATTATTTATTCAAGCGGGTGGTTTTTT
>JZKD02S0673133.1:88727-107892 GCA_000966675.3 Picea glauca | reverse complement strand
AAACCCTGTGCTGCAAGCTCGACATTTGCTTTCGCTGCTCTCCTTGGCACCATAGCTGAAGCTTTCTTTTTTTCTCTTCTGCAGTAGACCTGTGTATACATGCAGAGATGAGTATATATATATATATATATAATAACACAAAATCAATAATACAAAATATACAACCATAGAGTGATCAACCTTCAACATAGATCAAAGTATAAAATAATACTACTGTAATAAATCAATAATTCAAATGCAATGAACTTTGTCTCACATTAACATGATATATTTCTACTATAAAGTAGAATTATTATTAATACATCAAAGTATAAAATAATACTACTGTAATAATTCAATAATTCAAATGCATTGAACTTTGTCTCACATTAACATGATATATTTCTACTATAAAGTACAATTATTATTAATACAGAATCATTCGTTAAAAAAAAACTTATATGACAGTAATTTAAAAAAAAAAAAAAAAAGGAGGAATATTGATCTGAGTGGCATTAAGAATAGATGCTCCTAAACTAATTATTTTGTTGACTTATTCTACTACTTTATATTTTAATCATGCTTTAAGACATCACCACCTTTTCCCTAGGTGCGTTTCAAGAATAAATTCCGATTAGAGGTGAAAAGTAAATTTTATATTTTAATTTAATTATATGCATTTTAATATAATTATATGTATTTTACTATTTTTATATAATTATAATATATTTAACTATATGTGTTTTTATATAATTATAATTTGGATTGTTTTTAGTAGAAGAATGGTTATTTTTTTCGCTTAAATTTGAATTTTGTTTATGATATGTTTATTCTCGTAAATTAATTATTAAATAAATTTTTTCATGAGTGATGAAGAGTCTCCCATATGGAATGAAGGATGAGATCACTAGTTGTGTATAATTAATTTTATTTATTTTTAATTATTAATATATTAAATATTTATAAGAAGCAATTTTGGTAAAGTTTATCTAAAAAATAATTTTATAAATTTATTACTTGAGATATATAATTAATACTAATAGTAATAGTTTTTGCAATAAATATTATATGTATAATGTTAGTTGGGTATGGTTTGAGTGGTTAAGTGGACAGCTGTTTTATATATGGTTTGATGGTGCGTTGACCATGTTCCTAAGCTGTGGCAGCTGTTTTGTAAAGGAATTTATACCATATATAAATTTGAGAAATTTTCTCTTGGAAAAAAAAGTGGACAGTTGTTATTCTTCCCTATTTGGGTTCAAATCCCACTTTATGACATGTTTACTCTTTTAGTGACCTAATTGTTAACCTACAGGTTCTCTTGAAAAATTGTGTGTATGTGTAATATAATAGTAAAATTTAGAAAGATCCAAAGTAGCATGAACATTTAGATAATGTTAATACACCATGTAAAAAGGATAACCTTTTATTCAAATAAGATTTGGCCATTTAGATAATGTTAATACACCATGTAAAAAGGATAACCTTTTATTCAAATAAGATTTGGAATTTTACTTAAGTTATAAATACATTTTTGTATTAAATGAAAAAACAATTAAGTTGGTAAAGTCAACTAATCTTAAATTAAAGTTGATGAAATCAAATACTATCATCATTATAAAAAGTGATAAAGAAAAAGTTTGGATTCGGGAATAAAAAAAATCTTAAAATTGACCTCATTACATATAATGTTCTCATCTAATGGAATCCTTCTTCCCCAAATATCCCATCTCATATTTCTTTGTGACGATAGCTTTATTTATAAACTATTGTTCATAATTTTTATTTTTATTAATATTCATTTACTTGCAAGTATGACATTCTTGGGAGTTTCTCTCATATATTTGTAGGTTATCGCTGTCACACACTCGAACCCTAAGTACCTTTTTAAGGGATGGGTTATAAATTTTTCGCTTACCTCCGACAAATATGGTATCGAGGAATATTCCATTTATCTCGATGGACAGCGTTGATGCATGCCAGATCTCCCGAACTACGGTTAGGATCCATTTGGCACCTAAGGTTCACCAATCCTACTGGACCCCACTCAACTCGTCAACCCATTAAAGATTAACATGCACCATCATAATGATGTTCTTAGTCAAAATCAATTCACCATGTCACCGCAGGGCGCTTAAGCTTGCTTGACTAGAGGATGACAAGTGTCCCTCTCCTATAGTCCAATTAAAATACTTAATTAGTATTTCATAGAATATCATTCTTTGGTGATTAATTACTTAAACCTCATTAAGGATAATTATCCTCTACAAACTAATTATCCAGTAATTAATTTTTGCTTAGCCTAATACCAATGGCCTAGTAATTACTGAGGTTTTACTTTCTCTTTCCCCCCCTTAGAAGTAGTTTAGCACTAACTCAATTAATTAATCATATGATAATTATGAGTAATTATATTATAACACAATGAAGTTAATTTCTCCATAATATACTTAAGTTGATTAACCTTAATTAAGGTATATAATTCAATCCCTCCCTGGCACACAACTCCATGTCGAATTTTCATGTAATTTCATATGTGTGTGTGTGTATTCAATTATTTTGGGGAAAAGGTTTAACTATACTCAATTTGATATTTATTATTACAAACTTGTTCTTTTATTAATTATATTATAATATAATTCTATTGAATTATATTATAATATGATTTAATATATCAAATGAGCACTTAGAAATTCCTCATCGTGTTTTTATGAATAGACCCTAAACTCCCAAATGTCGAAGCTACGGAGAGGGTCCCATTTATATTATGCCTTTATGCAATATAAGTAATTATATCATCATACAATATAATTGATCATGTTTAATGTTTATTATAATATTGGGGTACGAGTTTGGGCCTTCGACCCTTTTAGCTTGTTCTTTCTATCATCCCAAATATCCCAGAGTCCTGGAGTCCCGAACTCCCAGAGCTCCGAAGTCTCGAAGGGTCCACACTTACAAGTGATTTTCGCATTAAATATTAAATTAAAATGGGAAAAAGGGTTAGTACTTTATCACGTACCAATATCATGATACATTTATTTAAAATGTATTATATTTCACTTCTTTGGAAAATTGCACCCAGATTTATAAAATCCCAAATATTTTATTTAATATTGGAATGAGAGAGAGAACTCTGTCAACTCCTTCGGCTCTCCAATACATTCTTTATACTCAAATCTCCCGGAGCCCAGAATTCCTGAAGCCCTGAAGTGGCCCCACTTATGCATGTTTCCACATCATTTAATATTTAAAAAGAAAAGGAAAGGAGATGGCCTTATTCACGTGTGGCTATTTTAATTAATCTTAATATAATATATTATATTATACCTCTCGAAAATCTCACCCAAGTTTAAACAATCTCCAATATTATAATTAATGTTCAATATTGTAATGAAGGAAAAGATATTTGGGTCCACTCCTTCAGTTCTTCCACACAATTCTTCACTCGTAAATACCCTGGAGGCCCGAAGTTCTGGAGTTCCAGAGGGGACCCACTTGCATTACATTGTGATTTAAATGCAATGTGTATTATAACAAATTATGTTAATTGAGCACATTAAACACAATAATATAATTAATTATACTTATTATATATGCAACATTGTACAGGGAAAGGTAGGGTTCGGGCCTTCGACAACTTTGGCTTGTGGATTCCATCACCCCAAACACCCCGGAGCCCCGAAGCCCCAAATTCCACAAGATGGCTAAGGTATTTGGTCACGGGTTATGCTTTGACATTAGAATAATAATAAGTTATATTCTCTTTAGTATCAAGCCTCCATTTTTAGACTGGGGGATTTTACTTAACTAGGATTTTTTTTAGTGGTTGTTTTCTTTAGAGTTTCTTATTGTTTCAACGGCTCTGGTTATTTGGTAGTTTTTTTGGGAGATAGTTTAATATGGCCTTAGAAATAACACATATGTTGGAGGTGCCACTATAGTGTGTGGCTGGTATATCCATTTACTTGTCGGATAGCTTGGTGGGGCCTGGTGCAACTAGTTTCCGGAGCTTTTCAGCTTAGTTTTACTCCACTTGTCATAGGCTTAAAAATGTTCGTTAGAATATTTGACAAGGGGTCTTAACTTCTTGTCTTGTCTTCCTGGACACTATGAGGCCCTTAACTTGGCATTTACTGCCTCCTCCAAAAAGCTTAGTTTTACCTTGTCTCTTCTCCCCGCGAAGTCTCCAGTGGGAGTTAGGTGGAAAAATGTTTTTTGCTTCAGTTGCTTCCATGACGGAAGCAGTTGTCAACGCACTTATGAGTGAGGTTGATGAGGTATCCTGGGAGTAGGCGGGCCTATTTAATACAAATGAACCACATTCAATTCATGTACACCTACCCTCACATGAGCCTTTACCCTTGGTTTTGACGCAACCATCGGCTTCATTTTCATTTTTCCATAAGGACAGAGCAAATCTGGTGAAGTTTGTTACTGGGTTTCCTATTCATAATCCTCCTAGGGGTGCAGCTTCAAACGAAGTTCACAAGAAACCAAGTTTTTGTGGGGCTAACTCTGTTGGCCAGAAGACTATTTCTCAAAGACTAACTGGTAAGAAACCTTGGCTGCCTAACTGGGCTCATTGGAAAATGGTGCTGGGGGACGACCTGGGATTGGAGGAAGAAGTAAACTTGGAATTAAATGCATTGGTAGGTAGGTTCTCTTACCGCTCCCAGTGTACCACCACACTTCATACCTGGGTGAAGACGAACTGGACACCCATTTTGGGTTATGCGTCATAATTATTCTTCCTCTCGAGACGTTGGTTCGGCTTCAAGTTTCAGTTGACGAACGACGTGGTGAAAATTCTAGATAGGTTATGGTCCTATGATGGGGGGAGCTTGATGCTCAAAATGTGGAGGATATATTTTGATCCTGCTCAGGATTACTTTCAGTTTAGGCACTTGTGGGTGCTACTTCATAGTTTATCGCTAAATATTTGGAATACCAAGGCACTGACAACTATAGGGAATGCTCTGGGCCACTTTATTAGTGTCGATGAACAGTCATTGTGTGCACTTGATCAAAATTTATGAAGATATTGGTGGAGATTGATATCCACTCAGGACTGTTGGATACCTTGGACATTCAGTGGCGAGACTATTTTTTCTCACAAAGACTAGACTATTTGGGCCTTCCATTCCGGTGTACATATTTTCGTAAGACCGAACAATTGAGAAGTTCTTGTCAGGGTTTTCTGGAGGAGGATGAGGAGGAGAATTCATGATTCAAGAATATGCCAAGATGTGATTCGCCTGATTTGTTTCATCTTCTCGAGAAGTACCATGTCCTGAATCCTCAAACTCTCCGACCTTTTCGGGCTCAGACACTCTCACAGGTAAACTCAAAGCATTATGTCCTAGCTTTTTTAATTCGCTTACTTCTTGGGAAAAGTTAACATTGGATGCGTCATCTCAGTCGGGTGTTGTGCCCGTGACTTCACCCTATGGTCTTGTTCCAGTTAAAATTATTTTTTCCCCATCCATCGAGGTTCTCCCACCCCCGAAGGCGATTACCTCTCCCTTTGATGATTTTCCATTTCCCTCATCAGGGGACGGGCCTTTGCACAGCTTGGTTAGGGATCACATTTCTCGAGCAGAGCTAAGGGAGTGCCCTTTTGCCTCTGTCAGTCCCTCTCTTGGAATGAGGTCTTCCTTACCCGAACCTTTAGTGAATCCCGAGAGTGCTCGAGAGGTGGAAGTGGTGGGGAGGAATGAACCTTATTTAATCTCGGGTTATCGGAAGACTAAACCTGGTGACTGCTCTTTGGGAGAGACCTTGGATTCATTGGTCCCACTACTTCATGATGTATATACTACTCTGTCGCTTTCTACTTATCAGGGAAAAAATATCCTAACTCTTCCAGGTTATGTTGACCTTATGGACTAGTCAGAGTACCATTGTGGGGGGGTTGGGCCAAGTTATGCGTGGTCAAAATGGTTGGGATTTGATACTTCTCCCATTAAGATGAGAAGTGATCAAAAGAAGGCTACCCTCTCTGTTATTACACATGTTCCACTCTCTCCTACTGCTACAGACTCTGGGGCACTTAGAGGCATGAAATCCCTTTCACAGGCCAGATCATGATACTTTTATCTTTAAACATTTGAGGGGTGGGGGAGACCCTAAAACATGCCTCCATGGGTATATTTCTTTGGAAAGTTAAACTGGATTTGGTTTTTTTACAAGAAACGTTAGTTGATGAGGAGAAGGCACGTCATTTTATGTTGAAGTTTGTCCCTGATTGGTGTTCTTGTGTTGTTATCTCTGTGGGAAATTTAGGTGGTCTCCTGGCGACATGGGACCCAAATAAGTTTGTTTTGATACCTTCACTCTACAGTGGGGGTATTTTACTCATTGACACCTCACTAGAGAACAACAAAGATATATGTTTACTAAATGTTTATGGGCCCTGCAACAAGAGAAAGACTTTTTGGGATCGAGTGGCTTTGGGGGGATTGCTAGATTCTAAAAATTTGATTCTTGCAGGAAATTTAAACTTTACTACAGGTGCTAATGAGGTCTGGGAAGAAGTAGATCAAATGGATAAGTTTGCAGATTCTTTTAAAAGAATGATACAATATCATCACTCAGTTGACCTGATACCAGACGAGGTCGTTCCAACGTGGCGAAATGGCATACATGGGGGGGAAAGTATTGCAAAATGACTGGATCGATTTCTGGTCTTGGATAGCTTATTAATTGATGTGGGTAGGTACCGAACATGGGTTGACCTTCCCTATGTTTCATATCATGTGTCAGTGGTAGCCCAATTTGACTTTCATCAGTTTCTAGTGGCTTACCCATTCAAGTTAAATCCATCTTGGATGACTGAGGTTGATTTCACTACTATTGTAAAAGAGGTATGGTGGGATACTGCCTTCTTGTTGGAATCGGCTGTCCAGATTAGGTTTGTGTGGAGATTAAAAATTTTAAAGGCCTGGATTAAATCCTGGGCTAGACTTAGACGGTGTGCAAATTTAAAAAGGTTGGAGTCCTTGGAGGAGGAAATCAGGGTGGCTCTTTTGGATTTACTGAGGTCTGGGATGAATCCAAACAATGAATGTAGACTGAAATCTTTGGAGACAAACACAATCAAATCCTCCTTCTTGAAGAGGAACATTGGAAACAAAAGAGTCGTGCAGTCTGGCTGAAATGTGGGGACCGAAATACTAAATATTTTCTTAAATATGCCAATGAAAAAAGGAATCAAAAACACATCTGGGAGATTTGTGATGAAAATGGGCAGGAACATAGAGGTCAAGAGGCACTCAAGACAGAGGCCACCAGATTTTTCAAACAGTTGTTCTCAGTGGATCCCCACATCTCCTCTTTGGAACAATTGAATTCAGTCAGGCTATTTCCACATTTTGAATCTATGGAAGACTCTAATCTCATCGACAGACTGGTCACTAAGCAGGAACTCTGGTAAATTTTAAAACTCTTTGCAAAAGATAAAATTCCAGGCCTGGACGGCTGGACGGTTGAGTTTTTTACACAATTTTTTGAAGTTGTGGGAGATGATATGTTGGAACTTGGTGAAGACACTAGAATCAGAGGGAAGATGAAAAGATCCCTAAATACCACTTTCCTAGCATTGATACCAAAGGATAATAATCCTAGGAAATTTGTGGATTATAGACCTATTGCACTCTGCAATCTATGTTACAAGTTGATCTCTAAGGTGATTGCAAATAGAATAAAACCCATACTCTCGAGGGAGCTGTCAAGTGAGCAACTTGGGTTCTTGAAGGGCAGGCAGATATTGGATGTCATTAGTACGGTAAAAGAATGTTTACACAGCATCAAAGCTAGAAAGAAACAAGCCTTGATTCTTAAATTGAATCTGAAAAAAGCATATGACTGTGTTAGTTGGGACTTCTTGCGTTTGATACTTGTACAAATTGGATTCAACATACGCTCTATAAATTGGATTATGAGTTGTGTGGTTAGCTCCTCCTTTGTTGTTTTGATCAATGGGGAGTCCTCACCCTTATTTAATAGTGAACATGGATTAAGACAAGGTTGTCCACTCTCGCCCTTGTTCTTTATCCTTGTAATGGAAAGCATTAGCCTTCTTCTGAAGAAAAGACAAATGGAAGGAAGTGTGACTGGGGTCAAGGTTGCTAGGGTCATAAGATTCCTACACCTTATTTTTTTTATGATGTCTTTATAATGACAAAGGCTTCACTTGAAGAATGGCAGTTGATTAAAACATATTTGGAAAAAATTTGTTGTGCCTCGGGTTTAAAATTCAGTCCACAAAAATCTGTGTTCCACTTTTCAGGGGTACAAGGAGAAACTCTGGAGAAGTATAAGGAAGTTTTTTCTTATAATTTTGTGGAGCTAGCCTAGGGATTCAGATACTTGGGGTATTTTATAAAAGCGGAGAAAACTACCTTTGAAGACTGGAGATGGCTTATTAAGTTTGAAAATAGGATCAAACATTAGTGTAATTGATGGTTAACACTTGGTGGACGGTGTACACTTGCAAAGGAGGCCTTAGAAACACAATCAGTTTATTGGATGACCCTTACAGCAGTTCCATCTTCTGTCCTCTCAAGGACACGTAAGCTAATATTTTAATTCCTTTGATCGAGTGGTGGAAAATTTCATAGAATATATCTCTACAGTTGGGAGATTCTTTCAAAGCCGAAACATCTAAGAGGTTGGGGTCTTTGGAATCTTTTCTTATTTAACCGTTCCTTGGCAGCGAACTCTGTATGGCATGTATTGATGAAAGATGGTATCTGGCACCAGGTGATCAAAGATAAATATTTACCCTACTCCTTAGTGGCTACTTGGCTTGGAACGGATTCGCCTCTTCAACCAGCGACCTCGTAGATTTGGAAAAACCTGATGAAATTGTCGCCTCTCATTACTCACTGGATTAGTTGGAAACCTGGTAATGGTTACTCTATACTAATCAGATTGGATAATATTTTGGGAATTGGAAACTCTTCTTTAATTTCCTCGGAACTTTTGTTGGCGCTGAAGGAAAAAAAATATATGGTATCTGTATCAAGCCATCGCTCAGTCCTCTTTGGGATTCATTACAAATCAGTGGAAATCCAGTGAAGAGTTAGACCTCTCGGGAAACTTGGCAACTGAGTGGTATTCATTTTTCAAGGCTCTCATTGAATCCAGAGTCCAGCTACAGCCTAGAGATGATTCGGTAATCTGGATGGGAGGTGACCATTCAGGAATACTCACTATAAAAAATGTTTATAACGCCTTGGAAAGAAAATTATGGATGGTACAAACAATAGGGTGGAAAAGATAGTTATGGACATGGGACATAGCTTTCAAAATCAAACTCTTCATTTGGTTGGAACTGGAGAATAAAATCTTAACATGGGATAATTTTAAAAAAAGAGGTTAGGAAGGATCGAGCTATTGTCCATTTTGCAATAGAGATAAGGAGATAGTCCTTCATTTATTTGTAAATTGTCCTTTTACACAACATCTATGGAAGTTTTTATCTATCGTTTCCAACCTTGTTACTTCTTGGGGAGGCAACACACTTGCCAATTGCTTTGAAACCTAGCTAAAATTGGAAAAATTCCATCACATCCTACCTTCATTGACATGTTGGTATATCTGGTTGGCAAGGAACAAGTGTATTTTTGAATCTCGCACAAATACAATTCAGGGAGTTGGATTTCAGATTAGAGGGATGGTGGAAGTTGCTGGTGCAAAGTGCCCTCAAAATCACATTTGCAAAATAATCAAAAAGCCACTAGACTTCACTCTACAATCCATATGTTGGTTCGACGGTGCTTCTCAAGCAAATGGTACTCTGAGTAGAGTTGGGGGTATCATAAAGACTTCGGGGAACACTGCCTATAGGTGGACGTTCAATTGTGGAATGGGTACAAACACCAAGGTAGAACTACTTGGTGTGTGGACCACTTTATCATTAGCTCATAGGCTGGAAATTGACTAACTACAGTTATTGGGGGACTCAAAGACAATGGTTCACTGGTTAAACCACAGAAGTAATCTATAGGTTTCTTCACTTATGGGTTGAATGATGAAGACTATGGAACTTATTACTCTCTTCAACACTATTATATTTGATCATATCTACAGGGAAGAGAATGTGGAAGCAGATGTTCTATCAAAAAAATCACTACAGGTACCAGAAGGGAGGATCCACTACAACAAATGGCAAGACAACCATGAGGGCCCCCCACTATCTCTTTGTCTCTACTTATGATATAGATAGCATATTGGGGAAATCCATGACTTTTTTTTTTTTTGAGTTTTTCTGGTTTCCAAATGTAATCTTTTCTATAGACACTATGGACTGTCAACTTATAATTTTTTGTTATTTACATATTGTAGAGACTCGCTATTTTGTATCAAGAACATTGTAGCAACACTTTTTGCGTCTATGATTGGTATGGAAATACCATTAGAAGATGGTTGTAATAGTGAACTCATGTACTCTCCTTGAGAACATCATATATATAATATATTGAGAAAATTTTTGTTGGGAAAAAAAGCCTCCATTTTCATAATAAAATAATAATAACATTAATATTAATGAAAATAATAATATTTATATAGACATATATATACATATATCTCCACATCCTTGTATAGTTTTATTACCTGGAGAATTTAAATGAATTTATTTTCTCTTACAGGAAAATAAGAGAAAGGAAAACATAGTTTTCCAGTCTTTATAAAGTGATTTAATAAAATTTATTTTCCAAGGAAATTTCTCCATTCTAGAAATTAAAAATATAATTATAATCTCTCCCTTCTTGCAGGTAAATGAGTAAATTGTGTTTCCTTATTATTGTGCTTTACTACTCTTACTAAATTTAGGGAAATTGGTCCTAAGACAAAGATTTACCTCCACAGTAAATCTGGTATTTCTACCAGGATTTACTACCCACCAAAATTTAAGGGGATTCTTCCCAAATTTAGGAGATTTACAAGTTTAACATAAATGTTTATTTATCCCCAAATAAAATTGTGAGAACTTTTATATTTTAATTCAATTAGGAAAATTGCATGTTTATTTCCTAATTATTTTTCCCCAATAATCATTTATAAGGACTTTTAATGTTTTCCCATATTTGGGATTATTTCCTAAAGTCCACACAGATCTGATATCCTCTAAGTTTTCTGACATAGGATTTGGGGACATACTAAAATAGAACACTATTATGTAGAAAAATCACTCTCTCTTCTTTCATATGTTTTATAGAGATTTTTAATTGTTCATTCATCATTTCCCAAGCATCCATTAAATTGTACAGCACAGTTAACCATAGCATTCACTCCCATAAATATTATTTTAACACACAGATAGTCAAGAGATAAGGAGTTAAATCAAATGAGCTTCAGCTAAAACATTCTCTTTATTTTACTTAAATTTCTCAAGTCACTTTTGTCAGAAATTAAACTTACACAGTTCTAAAACATAACATAAAACTTTCTCTAATCTAAACACTACAGAGATTTAACCAAATATACTTATCTAGAAACCAGGTAGTGTTGCAACTACTGAAAGGGGTGCCCTTTTCCACCTAACCGTAGGCACAACAACTCCTGGAAGGATTTGCCACTGGCCACCCCCTAGCTAGATCATGATGCTCTGAGAGAGATTCTTCATTTTGTTCAACAATAGTTAGGGACAGAGATCACTCTCCTCTTCCCACATAAACTTGGCGGATCGATTTTCTCTCTACCATGAAAGGGGGTCTGCAATGAGTGCTTCCTCGATCACTCATCTTCTCTACAACCTCGTTTATCAGCTTGGATTGAAAACATTGCCCAACAATTCTTGTACCCAGAAACCAATTCATTTTTTAGTTCTGTTCAGAACCAGAGGGTTGCACATGCTCTCCCTCCTAAGAGAAAAATGTTCACCAGACTCATCTTCTTGCCTCTTCTCTTCTGCCCATGAATTTTCTCTCTTTTCTTGCCTTCCTTAGCAATATTTTGTGGGTCTAAATCCCCATTCTGTGGTCAGGTCGGGAAGTTTTTCCAGATGGGTACTCTACCCATCTCCTCATTGACTCTTGAGGAGGACTGCCCAACTACCAACCTTACTGGTAATTTACTTTTCTGAGTCAGAAGACTGTTATGGGTCTTAATAACTTAAATTCAACATAGTACTAGTCTAGTAGGGGTCATCTCAACCATTACGGGTTCCCCTCCCCATTTCTTTCATGCATCATGATCTACCTTGGCAACCCCTTCAACAGTTAGGCAACATTTTTCCATTTAATTAATAACAGAAATATATATATATATATATATATATATATATACACACACAATACCTCCCATAACATAAGGTTCATCATTTTCTACATCCACACATAATTAATTTTCCCATAGTATTTTAGTAGGCTATTGTTATATTTACAAACTGGGGGAAACAAGGGTATTACAATCCCCTCCCCCTTAAAGGAACATTGTCCTCGATGTTCTACCTGCTGACGTGTCATGTATGTATTGCAGTAAAAAAAAATAGGTATGTTTGTTGCATGGCATTCTCCATTTTCCATGTAGCTTCATCTGGACCAAAGTGTTTATGTTGCACCTTGACCTGTGCAATGTTTATGTTCCTGAGTGGAATTTATTTCATGTCTATTAGGCATTGTGGCTCTAGCAGGAATTCTCCCTCTGGTTCCACCTTAATCACAGACCAATCAATTATATGATTAGAATCATGTATATATTTCTTCAGTAACGAAACATGGAAAACATTGTGTGCCTTTACTATGGGAGGAAGTGCTAGTCTATATGCTACAGGTCCCACTTTGTCCAAAATTTCAAAGGGTCCACAATACCGAGGTGTCATCTTGGCACAAGTTCCCATTCTCAAGGAACTTTTTATGGGCCTAACTCGGAGGTACACATGATCCCCTTCTTTGAACTCTCTAGGAGTCCTTTTTTTGTCTGTATAGTTTTTCTGTCTATCCTAAGCTATTTTCAGATTCTGTTTTATTTGAACTACTTGTTGTTCCATCTCTTTGAGCATATATGGCCCGAGTGTAATTATGTCTACTGGGTTATTCCAGTTGATTGGAATATTGCATTTTCTACCATAGAGAGCCTCAAAAGGGCTCATCTTCAATGACTCTCGATATCCATTGTTATAACCAAATTCTACCAGTGGTATGTAGTCTTCCCACTTCTTTGGATGATGCATCACATGCATCCTGAACATGTCCTCTAACACTTGGTTTACCCTCTCTGTTTGCCCATCAGTTTAAGGGTGATAGGATGTACTAAATAACAATTTAGTTTATAAACCAACAAACAAAGATTTCCAAAAATTTGAAGTAAATTTTGTATCTCTGTCTGACATGATTTCCTTAGGCATGCCATGTAGTCTAAATATTTCTTTCATGAAAATATTGGCAATATCTATTGCCTTGCAAGATGAATTTACATGGATAAATTGATCATCCTTTCTCAACTTGTCCACAACTACCACAATAACGCCATTATGCTTGGTTGATTTAGCTAATCCTGTGATGAAATCCATGGAGATGGTTTCCCATTTCCATTCGGGAATTGGTAGGGGATGCAATAACCATGTTGGATGTTGGTGCTCTGCCTTAAACTGCTGACATTCTATAGATTTAGCTAAGTAATCAGCTATGTCCTTTTTCATTTCGGGCCAATAAAATTGTTTCTTAGTGGTTGTGATCATTTTCTGATAACCAGGATGACCAACATATGGTCTTTTATGTATTTCATCCATTTTGAACCTCTTAAAGTCGTCACAATTTGGAATATACAACCTACTTTTGTAAGTTAGCAGACCATCATTCAATAATTGATATCCCTCATACTCCATCCCCGTGGGCTCTTGCTCTGGGTATGATTTCACAGTATTGAAGAATGCATCTGGTTCTTGTGCACTTTTGACTCTCTCCTTGATGTTTGATTCACGGGTTCTTATAGCTACCAAGTGAATAAATTTCATACTCCTACTAAGGGAATCTTCCACCCTATTTTCCTTTCCCTTAATATGTTTGATTTCAAAATCAAACTCATTGAGGAGAGCCATCAACCTAACTTGTCTAGCATTGAGTTTTGGTTGATCAAACAAATATCCCAACCCACTATGGTCTGTCATAAGTACAAATATTCTACTTAGGAGGTAATTCCTCCACATTTTTAAAGCATGTACTATGGCAGCCAATTCCAAATCGTGGGTGACATAATTGATTTCATGCTCATTCAATTTTATGGATTCGTAGAAATCACATGCCCTTATTTCATAAGGACTCCTCCAAGCCCTTCCTTGCAGGCATCTGTACACACAAGGAATTCCTTGTTTGAGTCTGCAATATTCAGCACAGGTGCATTGTTTATAAGGTATTTCAGTTGTTGGAATCTCTCTTCACATTCTGATATCCAAATGAATTTAAATCCTTTTTTCTGAAGGGAGGTGATTGGGAAACCAATCTTGGAAAATCCCTTTATGAACCTTCTATAGTATCCTGCTAGGCCCATAAAGGATCTGATATCAAAGACATCTTTTGGGGTAGGCCAATCCATAATGGATTTGATCTTGTGAGGATCAACTCCCACTCCTTCTTCAGTGATGACATGGCCTAAGTAATGAACTTATTTTTGGAAAAAGTCACACTTACTAAACTTAGCATAGAGATGGTGTTCTCTCAACACTTGAAGCACTAACTTGAGATGTTCTTCATGCTCTTCCCTACTCTTAGAATAGATTAGGATATCATCAATGAAAACCAACACAAATCTATCCAAGAACTTGTTGAGTACTTTATTCATTAAGCACATAAAAGTGGTCGGTGCATTGGTAAGCCCAAATGGTAGCACCACAAATTCAAAGTGCCCATATCTTGTCCTAAAGGTTGTTTTTTGGATGTCTTCATCCTTAATTCGGACTCGATGGTATCCACACCTCAAGTCAATCTTGGAGAAAATTGTAGCACCCCTTAATTGGCCAAACAAGTCATCAATCCTTGGCAAGGGATACTTATTCTTAATGGTCATCTTATTGATTTGTCTATAGTCTATGCACAATCTGAGTGTGACATCCTTCTTCTTCACAAACAAAGCTGGTGCTCCCCAAGGAGACACACTAGGCCAAATGTAACATTTTTCCAACATCTCCTTTAGATATAGTTTGAGCTCAACTAGCTCTAGTGTACTCATTTTATAGGGTTCTCTAGACATTGGCACTACTCTGGGTACAAGTTATATTGAAAATTCAATATCTCTTCTTGGAGGTTGACCTAGTAACTCTTTGGGAAACACATATGTATACTCTCTTAATGTAGGATGGTCCTCTAGGCTTGGTTTATTGTCCTCAACAGAGTTCAACACTTGTATTTCATACAAAGGACATCCTTTTATGCAATACTTCTTCACTTGAAGGGATGATATTTGTATCGCTGAGACAGGCTTTTGAATTCCTTGTAGGGTTATTTTCCTCCCTTCTTCATCTTCACACTCCAAAGTTTTATTATAACAGTCCAACTTGGCTTTGTGGGAATCCAACCAGTCCATGCCAATAAGCAGGTCATAAGATCCTAAAGGGAGCATGTTTAAGGTTGCTATGGTGGACAATCCATTCAAAACAAATTGGCATGCTGGTATGACCTTTGTCACATTTATTTTTGTTCCAGTGGCTAGTTGTACTAGCCATGATTTAACATGTTTTACTTGCTGCAATTTACATTTCTCAATAGTTTGAGGGGAAACATAAATCAGATTAGAAATAGGTTCAATTAAAATGGAAACTAGATGGTTGGCAATCATACCTTCCATCCCCATCATTGAAGCTCAGTGGTTTGCTTGTTTATTATCCAAGGATACATAAATTTGTGGCATGCTCCTAGCCACATCATTGACTGTGGTAGCCTTTTGGATGTTGTAGACTCTTTGATTGTCATGTTTTCTATGTGGACAGTCCCTCAACAAATGTTCTTCTCCACAACCCCAACATTTCAAGGGTTCTCTCTTTGTATTATCAGTCTTGCCTGGGGCTGATCCAAAGGGTTTATTACCACTCTGAGATGGAAAATTTTGTTGATACACACTTTTAGTAGGAAGGCTCATCTTAGAACTTTTCCCATTACTCTTAAATCTTGAGGATTTAAACCCCTTCTTCTTGAATCCCAAATTATTTTTATTCTTCCAATACTTATGAGGTTCTGCCTTATTTTTGAATTGTTCATAGTAGTGTCTTGCCTTCCAGATAGTGTCTTCTAAAGTATTTGGTTCATCAAACTCAATTTTGTCTCTAAAGGACTAAGGAATTCCACTAATAAACTGTTGCATATTTACCTTTTCATCATTTATGTAGGGTACATATCTCATTAGCTCAAGAAATTTGTTGATATATTCATCTATTGTGAGTTATCCTAGCTTGAGTTCATAGAACTCCTTAGTCTTTCCATCATAGTATTTTTCAAATAGATACTTCTTCTTGAAATATTTCTCAAATTGTTTCCATGACAAGTCCTTCTCATGGATTCCTTTCACATTCCTAAGGTCTTCCCACCAAATGGAGGCCTTTCCATTCAAGTTGAAAATAGATATTTGGGCATTTAAGTTTTCATAGTAGTCATGGACTTTGAAGTACTTCTTCAAGCCAAGTAGTCAAACTTCTGCTTCTTCCCCCTTCTTAATTTCTCCATCAAAAATGGGTGGTTTGGATTTCTTAAAATCTTCAGGGTCATGGCTCTTGGAATGTTTCCTCTTCTTTCTTCTCCCCTGAGAATGTAAACTAGTCTCATTGCTAGACAATACCTTGGAATTTCCAGTTTCCTCACTAGAGGATTCCTCTGTTGAATGTCTCTTGGCTCCATGTTGGGCCTTCTTTGAGGTGCTCCTCCTTGTGTGGCTACTTTCAGGACCATGATTTTGTATTTCAGGGGGAATTTGGATTTTCTAAGTATGATGTCTATCCACATTACTAGATGTTGTTCCATGTTGTAGTTGCATTTGTATATCTGATAAGCTTTGCAATAGGACTGCATTAGTTTCAGTTTGTTTTTCCTTCTTTTTTATCAGCCTTTCATTGTTAGCCTTACAACTTTATAATTCTTCCATGAGGCTTCTTACAGTTTTATCCAAATATGGAGGAGTTTCCACCGCCCTCCTCTCATCAGATTCTTCTTCTCTATTGTGGGAGATTTCCCCCAACTCATGGTGTGTCACCATTCTATACGCTATAGGTTTCCTTGTTGTCCATTAACTGCTTGAGTGTTGATAAAACATTTTTTGTTAGTTAATCATCTACTAGTTTATGAACAACACATGCAATTTGTAAGGTGAAGTCAGCTTCATCATTTGGAAACACTAGCAACGCACAGTTCATATTTTTAGAACATATAACAACAGTATAAAGTTTTGTTCATCTCTTCTATAGTGGTTTGAATAAGCTTCTTATGAATTGGGTAAGATAGGGTGATACCCCTTACAAGTTCTCTAATAAAATTTTATTCGACTCGTTCACGAGCCCAAGCAAGCAAAGTGTTATTGCCTGCTCTAATACCACTCTATCACACACTAGACCCCTAAGTACCTTTTTAAGGGATGGGGTATAATTTTTTCTCTTACCTCCAACGAAAATAGTATCAAGGAATATTCTCTTTCTCTCAATGGACAGTCTTGATGCATGCAAGATCTCCCAAACTACAGTTAGGATCCATTCGGCACCTAAGGTTCACCAATCCTACTGGACCCCACTCAAATCGTCAACCCATTGAAGATTAGCATGCACCATCACAATGATGTTCTTAGTCAGCATCAATTCGCCATGTCACCGCAGGGCACTTATGCTTGCTTGACTAGAGAATGACAATTGTCCCTCTCCTATAGTCCAATTAAAATACTTAATTAGTATTCTGTAGAATACCATTCTTTGGTGACTAATTACTTAAACCTCATTAAGGATAATTATCCTCCACAAACTAATTATCTAGTAATTAATTTTTTCTTAGCCTAATACCGATGGCCCATGAATTATTGAGGTTTTACTTTCTCTTTTCCCCCCTTAGAAGTAGTTTAGCACTAAATCAATAAATTACTCATATGATAATTATGAGTAATTATATTATAACACAATGAGGTTGATTTCTCCATAATATACTTAAGTTGATTAACCTTAATTAAGGTATATAATTCAATCCCTCCCCGACACGCAACTCCATACTGAATTTTCACGTAATTTCACACACATACACACACACACATATATATACATGGATATTCATTTATTTATTGGGGAAAAGGATTAACTATATCCAATTTGATATTTATTATTACAAACTTGTTCTTTTACTAATTATATTATAATATAATTTTATTTAATTATATTATAATATGATTTAATATATCAAATGAGCACTTAGGATTATCAGTATCCATAAATACCTAAGCCTCCGGACTTCGGTGAAATTCCTCATCATGTTTTTATGAACATACCCTAAACTCCCGAGTGTCGAAGCTACAGAGAGGGTCCCACTTATATTATGCCTTTATGCAATATAAGGAATTATATTATCATACAATATAATTGATCATGTTTAATGTTATTATAATGTTGGGGTACGTCGGACCTTCAACCCTTTTAACTTGTTCCTTCTATCATCCCAAATATCCCGGAGTCCCGAACTCCCGAAGAGTCCACACTTACATGTGATTTTCACATTAAATATTAAATTAAAAAGGGAAAAAGGGTTGGTACGTTATCACGTACCAATATCATGATAAATTCATTTAAAATATATTATATTTCACTTCTTTCGAAAATTGCACCCAGATTTATAAAATCTCAAATATTTTATTTAATATTGGAATGAGAGAGAAAACTCTTCGGGTCAACTCCTTCGGCTCTCCAATACATTATTTATACTCAAATCTCTCGGAACCTAGGATTCCCAAAGCACCAAAGTAGCCCCACTTATGCACGTTTCAACATCATTTAATATTTAAAAAGGAAAGGAAAGGAGTTGGCCTTATTCACGTGTGGTTATTTTAATTAATCTTAATATAATATAATATATTATATTATACCTCTCGAAAAGATCACCCAAGTTTAAACAATCTCCAGTATTATAATTAATATTCAATATTGAAATGAAGGAAAAGATATTCGAGTCCAATCCTTCGATTCTTCCACACAATTCTTCACTCGCAAATAACCCGGAGTTCCAAT
>JZKD02S0673133.1:0-10300 GCA_000966675.3 Picea glauca | reverse complement strand
ACGCTATGGAAGAAGCTGGGGAATAACTTGGCATTCAGTTCTGCTTATCACCCCCAGACAGATGGGCATACCGAAGTAGTCAACAGAAGCTTGGGGGATCTGTTGAGAAGTCTGGTAACTGATCATCGCAACAGTTGGGATCAGGTTTTTCCACAGGCAGAATTTGCGTACAACGATTCAGTGAATTGGAGTATAGGTAAGAGCCCATTTCAAATTTTGTATGGGACACAGCCGAGAGGAGTTTCTGAGCTCAGGGAGCCAGGACAGGATGAAGCCAGCAATGCTCATGCTGAAGAGTTCGCTGAAGGAATGCAGGAACTTCACACACAGGTGAAGCAACGACTGATGAAGGCAAACCAGGAGTATAAGCGCAGAGCCGATCAGAGGAAAAGGAAACTTCAGTTTGAAGTTGGAGACATGGTTCTAGCGCACCTGAGGAAGGAAAGGTTCCAAAGGGGAATGCATAACAAGCTCAAGATGAAGAAGATTGGACCATGCAGAGTCCTGAAGAAGTTCGGGGAGAATGCATATGAGCTTGAATTGCCAGAGGGCATCGGGATATCTCCGATTTTCAACATTTTGGACTTATACCCCTACAGGGCTGAAGAAGCAGGCACTGGAACTGAGGAACCAGTGGTCTAGTGGCAGAAGCAGTTGCCAATTGCACAGAAGCCTCAGATGGAGTGCATACTGGATAAAAGAATAGGCAGGAAGACCAGGAGAAGGCAATATTTTGAATACCTAGTGAAATGGAAGAATCACCCAGTGGAGGATGCCAGCTGGGAGACAGAGGCAGTCATACAGAAACATGGGCAGACTGTGCGGGAACTCATGGACAAGAGCCCATGAAATATTTTTGAGCCAAGGAGTATGATGCAGGGGCATCCACACCTCATCAAGCGAGCCAACGCGAGGAGAAAGAAGAGACAGCTGGACAAGCTAGCAAACTTCAATTTTGAATTCTACCTTGGTATTGTTGCACCACCATTTAAATGAAGGCATTCAAAGCCGAGCGCACTTGTATTATATTATAGATAGGAAGGCATTTAATAGTTTTAATGCTGTTAGATAGGAATTAACTATAGATTAGACAGTTTTACTTTCGAGAGGGAAAACGGAATATAGGCACCCTCCTTTGTATCATTGTATTATCATTCCTGCATTCTGAAGGAAAGAGAAACCAGAGAACTTGTGAAGAACACCCATGTATAGATTGAATTAATAGAAGAAAGACTTTGATTCAATTCCATGGCTGTGTTTGTTTTCTGTGTGTTGTTGATATTATGCTGTTGCATACTTGCTTCTTTTTATGCCTTTCTTCTATATGCTGCATATGTTATTGCATGGCAGGTTCGAAACCTAAGAGAATGAGGAAATAAGTTTCAATCGTTTCTCTGTTTGAGCCAGGAGATTCCTGCATAGAGTGCATTTGAATTCCTCCGCATAGAGTGCGTCGAGGAGGCTTTACAGTTAAACTCTCATTCTCGCTCACCCAGAAGTTGAATTGGGTTGACAGAGCGTTCAGGTGAGGTGCAGGTCAAGGTCGAAGCCTCAACATTGAGTCTGAGCAAAGGAAGGCAGGGACTGCTGTCTCTGTGGACGCGCAGGGTCTGAACGACTTCGACACTTTGAGAGCTGTTGGAAGTCGAGCACGTAAAATGCGCACTAAAGGTCTCTGGAGGAGCAAGAGGGACCAAGCTCAAGAGAGATAGTTTCGTGGGGAAGACTTTGGGAACAGACCCAGGAGGAGCGTGAACAGAATCGAGCCTTGGGAGTAGGAAGAGTTCTCAAGAGGAAGAGAATCGACGACTTGTAATCCCCGTGAAGTTTTGCGAAATCCCGAGGATCGTCAGATCAAGGAGGAGCTACGCGGGAGTTAACCCGTAAGCACAGGTGAGGAGGATTAAAGTTCGTCGGACTTCGGAGATTCGACGTTTGGCGTTCGATGAGGTGAGTTACATGCCCGTCAAAATCGCGAATAACGATTTCCCGAGTCAATAGGGACCGTCAATTTTGACAAGGACAGGTGGCACGAATCCGGCGAATAGGGGTTTCGATATTCGGGGTTTTCAAATACAAAGGACCCGGAAAGTTGAAATTGCGATTCCGCGATCCCCAATCGCACGAGTGGAGGAGTGACGTGGCAGAGTGGGACCACAAGAACTGGTGGAGTACAGGTGTCATTGGAGTTCGAGGTTCGGCGTTTTGCAGTGTAAGTGAACCGTAGCATTACCATTTCCGATTTCCCGATAGGGAAATCCCCGATGCGCGAAAGCGTTGACTGTTGACTATCGGGTTTGGGGGTTGGAGCTGCATGTGAACCGTGCCCACGTGAACCGCGAATTCCCGAATCGCGATTTCCCGATTTCCGAAGAGGAGATCGCCGAAGGAGTTTACTGTGGGTAACTCCCAAGGGGAGGTGGAAGAGATTTGACTCTTCGGGCCAAATTTAGAGAAGGTCCTGGTGAGAGCAGGGTGGAACCGTGGGGGTTGCGGGTAGCTTGCGTCACATGATTGGATCTGCTCCTACTTTGACTTGTGTGTCTTTACTAATCTTCCAAGCTACATAGGGTCTAATTAAAGGAAATGCCAAAGTTAGTGATTTCCAATGGTTTGGAACATTATGAATACTTTTCCTTTCACTCTTTATCCAATCGAGAAGAGTCCTTGGAACTATGCATATTTGTAGAATGATTCGCTTCCACAAACTACCTTTGGTGATAAGATTCCAAAGTGATTTTGCTGGGAATGAAATACCAAAGGTATGAATGTTCTTAAGTCCCCTCCTTCCTTGTTCTTAGGTTTAGCAATGGAATTCTACTTGGTTAGGTGGGTACACAACTTATCATTATCTCCCCCTCTAGAAAAAATTGAAACATGTCTTCCTTAGTTTCTCCAAAATTCCTTTGGGGATGTGGGCCAACAAGTGCCAATACACTAGTATGGCCTCTAGATATGATTTCATCAATACCAATACACCCCCTCTCAAAATCCACCTATTACACTAGAATTTAATTCTCTTCTCAATATTTTCTAATAACCACAACCAATATTGTTTGCCATAACCATTAGGTTTTAGGTTGAAGCCTAAGAATTTTAATCCTTCTTAAAAATTTGAGTGTTTGTAAGGAAACAACCCTTTCAAATTATGGACTAGCTCCTCATCAAGCACAAATTTAGAAATCATAGTAGATTTATGAGAATTAATTGACATCCTTGTGGTAGTGTTGTAAAGTTGTAAAATATCCTTGAAGTGCCTACCTTCTTCAACTATGCCATAACAAAATAATAATACATAATTCACAAATATAAATGTGTTATGGTTTCAACTCTTCCAACCTTCATTCATTGAATAAGTATCTTCCTTTTAGCTTCAATGATCATCTTTCTCAACCACTTAGCTACAAGAGGGAATATATAAGGAGACAAGGGACATCCCTATCTAAAACACTGAGAAGGATTTAAAATTATATAGGTTGAACCATTAATTAACACACCATAATTTTCAAAAGTCACACACCCCATAATCCAATTAACAATAGAAAGGGCACAACTAATATGAATAAGGAGTAGTTTCAAATATAACCAACAAAACCTATCATAAGCTTCAAAGAGTATAATTTGATCACCATTGTAGGAATATGGTTGGATTTGATTGTGTGAAGACCCTCTTATGATGAGCCAATGGATTCTTGAACTTGTCGCCCCTCTAGAAAACCAGATTTCTCAAGAGAGATGTAGTGTGAAACTAGTTTCTTCAACATGACAGCTAACACCTTTGATATAATATTATAGACATAAATACACAGTGCAATGGGTCTAAATCCCTCAAAATTATATGTATGGTCAACTTTAGATAAGATCAATGAAAGTAGCATTAATAACACATGTAACCTTTCTTGAGATTTTGGTTTCTTCTACCACTCTAAGTAGGTCATCCCCTAACAAATCAAAGAATCCTAGGAAAAAAACCATTATCCACCCATCAGGGCTTGTACTCTTATATTTATGAAAAGTATACAAAATAGTGAATAATTCAACTTTGGAGACTTCCTCATACATCCTCTGATTGTCCTTATTAGAGACTAGTCTATGAAACTAGCTAACAACTTTGACAATATTAGATATGTTTTCCCTTTCAGGTTCCCTACAATTTTTTTGAAAGTGTCTAACATCTATATCAACCAAACCATTAGATTTACTCACATGTAAATCCTTCTCATGCTACAAATGGTGTTTACACTCTTTCTATGGTTGGCAAAATTCTGATTTCTTTTTGTGTGTTTTGGTCACCTAACTCCAACCTAGTGGCCCTACTTTTCATCCTCCAATCCATTTATCTATCCCTTAACAACTTCTAAATCCAACACCTTTTCATCCTTAAAAATTCCATTGACATTGCTTGAGAATAATTCCATGATCTATTTTTCAACTTCCTTAAGTAGTTTATCTCTATTCTTAAAATGTTCCATTTCCCACTTGACTGCTTGCTCTTTTACTATCTTTAATGAGGCTTGTTACCGCCTAAAATAACACCCTTGCCAACACAGGGGCTAGTTGAGGAAAGAATAATGAGAAGTGCACCACTTTCACCTCAGTACACTTTGCCCTTCACTTTAGGCCAACTCCTATAAGTCACGGGGGGTATCCCAAACAATGAAAAGTAGATTTGTTTAAGTGAAACAAAACCATGCAATCATATGATTTACTTTAATGAATCCACAAAATATATAACAAAAAAATGCATTAGGATTTCAATCAATGATTACAATTCTCTAAATATATTCAACTATAAACCATTGCATGAATCACATTTATATCCACTTCAAAGAAAGGTTAGAAGCCAGTGTATGTGTGTGTCAAATATGATATGTAAGATAACAACATTAATAACTTCAGATAAGCATTTAAGTCTAACAAAACTCAGTAAATGGATATTCAATAACAGTTTGACAAGTGTTAGAGAATAGTTCTAAAGATACATAAATATTTTTTTTGTTTGCTAGTTTTTTCGTGACCTGTGAGACTAGCCTGTGGCTGAGAAACTGCAACTCAGGGGCATCTAAGCTGTCAAAATCACCCAGGGATCGCACCCGGATTGAGCCACACCAACCCTTAACATGACTTAATTTTTTGTCCCCAGAGGTTTCAAACCGGTGACTTTAACATCACAGAGTGCCTTAAAAGCACACTCCATCACCGAATTTCCTACACCTCGGGGATTAAAGATACATAAACATTAAATAAGAAATAACTTGTAAAATGGGTGGTGAATCCCCCCAGGGTTTCACAAGTACACTTGGAATTCACCAAATAAAACATCTAAGCAAATGATAAGCAATTACAAGAAAATTAGAGATTAATATAACCTCTAACTATGTAATATAATCTTGGTAAACAATATATAAATGAAATAAAGGCTAGGAATGAGAAATAAAACACCCTGAAGCACCAAACCCTAGCCTTAGGGTTTCACCAAATCTGTTTTTTAATGCTGCAATTTAATTTCTAGATTTGTGAATCACCTTAAATCAACACAAATAATGTTAGATAACACCTTAAATATCAATCAATTAGGTCCGATTTGCCTCCATAGGGTTAGAGATCAATAATTACGCATAAACTATATGAATAATATTCTAGGAAATGAAATAACCTATTAACTTTATGTTGGATTACTGAGAGGGGGGGTGAATCAGTAATGATAAATTTATACCACTTTTAACCACAATTTATATTCCTTTAACTTATTCAACCATGTTCATTAGTTCATCATCAATATATTATTGTACCACAAACATTAACATCCATCAATGCATAATAAACAATAATAAACACATCCACACAATACACTAATATTTACGTGGAAACCTAATGTGGGAGAAAACCAAAAAATTATTTTCTTATATGTCAAAGAATTACATTCAAGGAAGAACCAACTTCCAATTCTCCAACTCCAACTAAAAGGAGGCTTAAAACCCCATAGTTTCTTAGGCTACAACTTGAAGGAAGCTCCAATTCCCTAATTCTCTAGCTCCAACCAGAAGAAGGCTACAACCCCCTGAGTTCTCCGGCTACAACCACCTAGTTCTCAGGCTCCAACCTGAAGGAAGCTCCAACTCCCTGATTCTCTGGCACCAACCAAAAGGATGAACCAACCCCCTTTCCTTGCCCCGTCCAACTGCCCTGAAATATAAATGCCAAATGTAGAAAACCTGTCACTTTCACTAAATAAAAAACCTGTAAAAAACTCTACAAATCAACATGTACCATCAACCTGTAACAACATGTACCAACAACTTGTAACAACACAAGTACATCAACTATGAACAACACAACCTTTCACAACAACCTGTCCAAATAACTTGTCACAACAACCCGTCTCATCAATCTCTTCAACCAAATCAGATGTACTCACTAGGATCAATCACCAAGACAAGTATCAACCATATGCACAATATCACCAAGATGTGCATCAACCAAGCATATCACAACAACTCATAATCATCACCAAGACAACTCTTCAACCATATGCACAATATCACCAAGATGTGCATCAACCAAGATAACCAACAAGAGACCTATAGAAATACACCATACTCTCCATAAACCAAATACCATAAACCCTTACATCAACAATGCATCAAATCCTCACTATAATGCAATCTCAAACTGTAGCAATAACTTCATCAATACACATTAACAAAAAACCCTCAAACATGTACCACTCATAAACCAATCATATACCAAAACCACTAACCAATGCCTCTCATAATGCACTGCAAGATATGCCAATAAATTTCAGACATGCACCAACAATATACTTCAACATATCTTCCTCCTAACCATTCACTACAATAAGTACTATACAACAATAGTACCTCTAGGAAGATGCCCAAACTCACAACACCATACCTCATCCATATACAAGCAAATTCCTCAAATATATCCCAACAAAGTGTGCCAATGATAAAAAACAAGTATACCAACAATGTACCTCTGTAGATCCGCCTTATGCAACATATATCATACAACCAATGATATCCCAAGGGAATCTACTCAACCTCATATGACTATACCTCAAGCTATCAAAACTATCCAATCATGTAACATAAATTTTTGATTCTGTATCTTGATATGTCGTACCTAAACACTGTCACACTTCCTGTAACCTCTGCTTAGCCTCTACAACCTGAACCATGCCTCAACCCTCAGTTTTGGTAGTTCCTAATGTGACACAGAAGAGGTGTCAAGGGGGCCCTCACATTATAGGATCTACGCAACCCACAAGGGTGCCTTGTGGGACCTATACTTGGTGACTCGCGGGGATGACCCTAACTAGGGTTTTCATGATTTTTTCTCTCTCCACTGTGGCCAAAAAACCTTTCTGTCATGTTACCTTCGCTTCCTCCGACTTGTGCAACTTTAGATGTATCAATGAGTACCTGAAATAAAACTTTCACAATAATAGATGCTCAATGTGCTCAATAGGTGATAATAAGAGACCCTTGCTCTCTTATTTATACTCTCCAAGTAGCTTCCTTTAGGGGTTATCTTCTAACTGTTTTATCCAACTTCCTTCTTTTAGGGATAACCCACTTTCAACTACTTTACCCACTTGCAACCACTTTACTATAAATAGTAAACTCACCACTTCTTGTTGCAACTAATTTATTTTTAATCATTTTCTTATTGCAACAAATTTACTCATGATTAACTCCTAGTTACAACCACTTTTACTAGTAAAATTCTTTTAGGAGCTTCTAGAATAATTGACTTCTTTGACCTTCTAGGGGCTTCTAGATAACTCACGAGGGTTCTCGAACTTCAAAAATCCATAACTCCCTAACCGTGAGGAGTTATGTGATGTACCACATATCACCGGAAATGGAATGACATGTACTATCCATCTAGAATAGTCTCACATACAAATTCACTAATATTTATTACAATATTTCTCAAAGAATCTCGGGTTCCTCAACCACACCATTGGGACTATCAGAATGTTCTACTAGACACACTCAAGGGTTGACGTCAATCTACAAAATCATACTCCAAGGGTTGAAATCAATCTACAAAATCACACTCCAAGGGTTGACATCAATGATAACCAACTATCCAAACCAGCTGTCCATCAATCTAAACCAACTGTCCAACAATATCCCCCTTTGACATTGATGGCAACATCAACATTGATGGAAACAGTTAGTCATGACAATACTCATTCTCATGCTCCATGTGATTATCGCTCCTCATCAATGTTTCTATCTCTCCCCCTTTGACATCAATGGAAAAGGGTATCTCCCTTTGGGGCTGCTCTCCCTTACTGGACTCTCCTTAGGGATGCTCCCCTTGTCTTCATACCTCTGATTATTCTCTCTCTCCCTTTGAAAAATTATTAACTCCCCCTGTCGATTTGACATTGTACCTTCTCTAACCAATCCTGGTTAAAAGAATAACTCCCCCTGTGAGTGTGTCTCTCTTTATGTATGCTACTAATATTCCATTTTGAGTCTCTCTCTCTGATGAATTTTCTGCACGTTGTTGTGTAGACCATTATAGGTCTTCTTGTACCTTATTCCTTTTGGAGTTATTGTACATTAGTGCTTCCTTATGTAATCAATGAACATTATAAAAAACATTCATTATTAAGCATTCAAATATTCCTTTATCATAATCATCCAACATTCTCTTAACCAATCTCTGAATCAATCTCTGAACCACTCTCTGAACCAATCTATGAATCCATGCACTTATCCACTTTCATATGTCTATCCAAACCTGTTAATCCATATATGTACATACTGTCCAAGACTCTGCTACTCAACTATCCACAATGCTGATCCATCTGTCACTGTACTATCATGAAGTATTCAATACTACAACTGATCCTCAAATGTCAACTGTGTCCACTGGTATTCTCAATATGTAAACAAAAATTTTCATATCTGGAACAAGTTGTGATGAAGTTATCTTTGTCTGAATGCAACCATACATCTACTATTGAACCACTTTGAACCTATCTCTATCAAACAACTGCAACATGATTATGAAATACTTCAAACTGCTTGAAAGATACTCTCTGATCTGTAGCGCTGCTGTCTAGACTCCCCTTGTTCAACATTCATAATAATGGGAGTCTCCAAGCCAGATGGGTCATAAGAATATCTTCCCGAAGTAGTCTCCATCGTCGTCTGTAGATTCATAATCTCTCTGAACTCTAAGTTATTTCTTCTTGTCTGTGGATTTGTCTTGATCTTGCACTGCTATGTATCCTAAGAGTGCGATTTATGGGACTTGTTCTTCCTTTACCGAATTTTTTTTATGATCTTGCTTTGCTGTAGATTCTGACAATATGGTTCTTGACACATGTTCTTATTTTTCTTTCTTTCCTTGTATTTCATGTACTATGACAAGTCTTGTAATTTCTAAAATCTGGTCTTTATTCACTTGCTCTTCTTCTTGTTCTTTTCTTTTTCAAATTTTAGTATATTTGATATATGTTTCTTTCTTCATGGATGACACTGTAATGCTTCTACAATTCTAAGCTATATGCCCATACTTGTGGAATTTGTAACATTCAATACTATGTGGGGCCACATAAGTATTTATTGCTTGAATATATCTTTCATAAGCCCTGCAATCTACAACCTTATGTCCAAATTTAATACAATAAAAACAACGACCATAAAATAAATTTACATACCTAGGAGTGAATTTCTTCTTTGAGGTGTATTCCTTTTGAAATCATGCTTTAGTTGATCACGATATTCTCTTCCATTGACTCCTTCATTGTGAGTGAAGCTTATTGGTTGTCTGAATGTGGAAGGTATTATTTGGTTTCCATCCCTTCTGTAGTCTTCTTCTTGAGTCTTCTGTCCTTTTGGAATATTCTTATTTAGGGGCTTGCATTCTTCCTTCTTTATATAACTTTTGATGACTTATGCATAAATCTTAGGATTCTCTTCACTTTTCCCTTCCGATGACCTATGACATTTCTCTTCAACTATCTTTACTGATGATGTGGATGCTTCTTCAATGTTTCTTCTTAGCTTGACAAATTTTAATCTTAACATAACAACTTCTCCTTCAAGCTTCTCACAATCATCTTCTTTATTCTTCATCTGGATCTTCATTACTTCTTCTGTTCTTCTTGCTTCTTCAAGTTGGATATTGAAGGTGACGATTTCTTCTTCAAGTTATCTTTCTCATTGACTATATTCTACTTCATGATTCTTTTCCTTTTTAGTCTCTAGATTGTATTCTATTTCATTGGGATTTTCTGTCTCATCACTTTCAA
>JZKD02S0673067.1:0-15405 GCA_000966675.3 Picea glauca | reverse complement strand
GGCTAGCACTTCCTCCCACTGTAAAGGCACATAATTTTTTCCATGTTTCATTATTAAAGAAATATGTACATGATACTAATCATATAATTCACTGGTCTGTGATCCAGGTGGAACCGAAGGGAGGATTCCTGCCAGAACCCCAATGCATATTAGACAGGAAGGAAACCTCAATCAGGAACCTAACCATTGCACAGGTCAAGGTGCAATGGAAACACTTTGTCCTAGATGAGGCTACGTGGGAAATGAAAGATGCCATGAGACAAGCATATCTGATTTTGTTTAATTCAGTACATACATATCATGTTGATAGATAGAACATCAAGGATGATGATTCCTTTAAGGGGGAGGGAATTGTAATGCCCTGTTTCCCCCAGTCTGTAAATATAACTATATGGGCTGAGGAACTATGGAAAACTTAAAAGTGTGAATGTTTGATTTGATGGACCTTCTGTAGAAGGTCAATGAATGTAAATTCTAATTATTTTAATAGAAAATGTTGCGTATTGCATGATTGCTAAAAGAGAGGATGTGCTAAGATCGAGACCGTGATTTCTAATGAAACGATAGTGGAGGGAACGTCGAAAGGTTGCGTTAACCTCCACCGAACTAGTACCATGTTGGAAGTAATTTGCTTAGATCAGAACAACCCTTTGACCAGGAATGAATTCTTGTCAAGTTGGTAGGTGGGAAGGCCTCCTCAAGAGTTAATGAAGGATAGGGCAGACTGCCCATCGGTAAGGCTTCCGGACCTGACCATGGACTGGGGGATTCGAGCCACACACAATATTGCCAAGGAAGGCAAGTAAGGAAGCGTGGTGGATAGGGGGGAGACTTGCGAAAAATGCAGAGATGGGAGAAGAGATCTCAGGTCTGAGGAAGGATTGAAAGAGAAAAGTGAGTTCTAATCACAGAGAATAGAGACCGAGTTAGGAGAATGAGAGTAACCTTCATCCTCGTCTATTCCTTTATAGGGAGAAAGAGATTAACCTTCATCCCTAATTTCTATTGAGTTGGAAGAAAGAGATTGAATCTCAAATCATCGTGGCCTAATCTCGAGGGTGGCCAGTGATAAATCCATTGGGAGTGACTAAGCCTATGGTTGGGTGGAAACGAGCACCCCTCTCAGCAGTCGCATCACACCCTGTGGTTCTGATAAGTGTTTTATGCCTTGTATTTTGAGTTGAAAATCATGGATGCATGCTCTTTTTTATACGCTCATAAATGGTTTCTGTATAGAAGTGATTGCCTTGTGTTTTGGATTGGAAATAATGGATGCATGTTTATACTTATATGTCCATAATCAGTTTATGTATAGAATGAATAAGTCTAGAATATGAGTCTGTTCCCTTGAGAATTGTCCCATCTACTTGATTCTTGTTACGTTCTGGTTTAATTTCTCGAAATCACCTTCCCAGAGGAATTACCTTGCATCCCAAAGTTAGAGCAAGTTCCTTGAAATGGATATCGTCACAGTAAACTCACAAGTTTACCTTACCCTATTTCGGAATTCATAGCTCGGAAAATTAGGAAGGCACTTCATTCAGGCTAGTAGTCTAAGGTAAATTTGAACCGTACCCAATCCCTTATCCAAAATCTCGACTGAGAGGAGGGATAATTACCTAAGAGTCATCTGAAGGTTCACGTGACCTAGGTCTAGGAATCCTGTGCAAGAAGGAGTTAATTTTGAAGGTTTTAGAACCTTGGGAGCTCGAAGCTCCGAGGGGTTGAATTTAGTTGCCTAAGTTTAAGAAGGATATCGAGTTTAAAATATCAAAAGGGAATATCCTTTCATTTGGAAGACGAACAGATGAGATCTTTGCAGGACTATCTTAAGCTCAGGGTACTTACTTGTGAAATCGAAGTCCTTGCAAAATTGGTCTGCTAAAGTTTTCCAACTGTTGGTCTGCCTTCTGGTCTCTTCATGGATGTACTAGGATTTCTCTATTGGACCCAATGAATGGGGAAATACTTGAACCCACAAGTGAGATGGTACCTCTACAACTTTCCACTTCCTTACACAGTGTTCGATATTTATTTTAGGATCCGACTGTCCACAGAAAAGTTGCGCAACTTGAAAATCCATCTGCATATCTAATTTCAGTTGTTCCTTGTCCTGAAATAAACACTGGATAGCATGCTTCACATCCTCCCAGTTCTTAATTACTTCTTTGTGACTAGCCCACCACTTGGTAGGGGTGTTTTCTAGAGCTAAGTCCATAACTACGATCCTTTGATCTTCTTCTATCTTTTCTTCCATGCTAACCAGAAAACTGCCAAGGTTTGAGGTACCATTATATGTTGGATGTTCTCTGACCTCGATTCCAACCCATATCAGTTCTCTAATAGTTGTGCATCATATTGAAAATATTTCATATGCACCATGTTTCCAACTTTCAAATGCTATTTATGAATCTCCATCCGTTGATTGTATGCTCCTCCAACTTACTGATCCATTGGTCGTAGGATTGATGTAGTCTTCTCTCTTCCTTGTTTTTACTGTGTATAACTTATCTAGATCCTCTCCTTCCATATTTTTGTCTGTTGGATCCATGTACCGAGGGCCTACATACATATCCAAGGGTTGAACTACTTTTATTTCATCTACTTCAAATGTCATAGTATCTCTCTTTAGGTCAATAACCACATAGTTATCATAAGCCCAATCAATACCAATTAGTGTAGGATAAGGGTCCTTATCCCCCATCATTTCGATCACCTTGAAATAAGATACAGTCTTTACTCTTGCAACATCTATCTCCAAATTCTCCAGCCTTCCTATTGGGAAAACACAATACTGATTAGCCATTCTCAATTGGATTGGGGAATATATCAACTATGGTTTCCCTAAAGCTTCCCAAGTATTTTTAGGCAATATGTTAACATCATATCCTAGATCTAACATAACATCCTTAATCTCAAACTCATCTAGCTGGGCTACTAATCTAAATTCTTTCCCAGTCCGTACTTTCCTTCTTATCCACTCTCTGAGTGTTTTCTCAGGAAGATTAGTCATTATTCTAGCTCCTAGGGGTTCCTCCGTTCCTAGGACTAAATATAGGGCATTGCACAACTTTTCTGTGAGTTGGTCGTTTCAAATAATATCATAAAATAACTGAAACCAAAGTTCAACTACATTTTGCAACTGCTCAAGTTGTCTTATCAGGATTACAGAGTTTCGTGGTGCAGGGGGTGAAGTAGGGAATTGCACAATCTCAGAAAAAATCATGGGTCGAGGAGGGTTTTCTTCCATTTTAGGGCCGAGGATACTCTGTAATACTTCTATTGCATTTTTCAAAAATAGCTTATGTTTCTTAGGGTCATACATGTCCTCCTTATGTGTTTCTTTTTGGATATTAGGTAGATTATCGACATTTGCACCAGTCTTTGCTCCTCCTCGAGTAACAATATTAATGTTGGGTAGTTTTCCTCTGATGACCCTCTTTATCTCTGAACCGATGTAGTTGGCTCCTCTTTGATGTGAATGATCTTCCCATTTCTTAATTAGCTATGGGAAGTCTTCAGTTGCGTGCCCATTGGTTCTGCAATGTGAGAACCATGGTCGTCTCGGTTGAGGAAAATCCCTAGCCATGTGACCTTGATCATCATAGTTTTAGAATATACTTGGTCCTCTTCCCTCGGTTCTTCCTCCTTTGAATTATCCTCTAGCTCCACCTCCTCGGCCTCTTCCCGGTCCTTGAGGGTTTCATTCACCCTCAATGATGTTCAATCCAATCTGTCGACAAGTGCATCTAGTGCTCTACACTGATTTATAGCATGCGTGGTAGATGTGAAAAAATCACAATGTATAGTGTTGGGTTCTAGTTTTGTCATATTTTCCACCACATAAATACATTCATCATTATACCTTTTTCTCGCATTTCACCAATAATGTATGTGCAAATGCACCATAAAACTCCAATATCCATTGTCATTCGCGATGTGGTTAATACATAGTTTTTTCCATGTTTTTAGTGATTAAAATACAATTGTATCATGTTTTACTAATGACAGTTGATAAAGTGTGATTTGTATGATCAACATTCTCGTACCATTACTGTGGTTCAACATTATGCACCAATATAGTTATTCTCGTACCTGATATTGTAGCTTGTCATATTGGTGCACTTCGAGAAGGAAATCAAGAACATGGGTTTTGTCCAAAACAAAGTTGGCATGCTAACATGTGCTCCAGAATTCACCCAAATCTCACCTGTGGACCTCCATCTAAGGGGGAATGATTCTACACAAATTAGCAAAAATCTCAAACTTCCAACTTGCACCTCGATTTTCGTGCAGATGGTATCTGAATCGAAATTTCCATGATATGGGTTTTGTATAGAAGGTGGAAAATTGAGTAATAGGTGAGAAGGTTTTCAAAATTCGAAATTGATTAAGAGATATGGATGGATCTATAACTCGAATATTCCCAAATTGATGAAAAACCCAGATTTTTGTGATTTCATTCCAAAAGTTGTAAAATTGGTTTAAACAAAATCTGAGTTTGGGTATTCAATTATATCCTTTCTCCTTGGACTTTTATGTATAAATAGAGCCTCATAGGATTAAGAAGGGAGCCATTAGTTTCATGAAGATTTTGTAAATAAAAGGTTTGTTCTTGTGAGAAAGATTTAAGGAGTTGGTTGCCATGTAAAAACAAAGTTTCATAACTAAATGAAAAGATGATTGTTGTTTATCTATTTTGCATCTCCTTGGCTTGATCTGATCGTCTCAGGCATCACTGACCATCTAAGAAGGGCCCCTCAGTATGGGTAAGTGTTGCAATTCTTTAACTTGTTTAGTAGAATAGAATATAATTGTATTTCTAGTTTTCTTATGTGTGGCTTAATTTCCACTTGTTATTTGATTAAGTTTTATGAATTCAGGGTTATTAAAAAACTCAAGAGTGATTCTTCATTGGCATGTAATTCACATTATCCTTTGTACTTTCATTTTCTATGTTCCAGCACTCTGTTATGTTTATGCACCTTGATTGAATTCCATGTTTCATGCACTCACAATTATTAATATAGCCACTCCATGCATGTATTCATATTTCTCACACTCCATTCGATTATGGTAGTTGAGTTTTGTTTACACAAGAAAATAAATTAAAAATACAAAAACATTCATCCATATATTTGCATCCTCATTCCTCTTGTGTGAATTGATTAAGACCATACTCTTCCACCACATTCATATAATCTATCCCATATCCATCAACAATTTTATTAATAAAATATATATAGACTCTGTCAATTAAATATACTCAGATCAGATTTCAAACTTAGATATTGAATGACAAAGATGTTTCACCTCACCCCATCATTGATTCTTTATGAGAGACCTTTGCCTCTAAGTCAATTATCCAAACCACGGAAAATCAAAATCACTTTCATTCCATTCTTCATCTCTTTTTACACTTCTTTATGTTTTAAGAGATTGTTTGATTTACAAAGAATCACTATATGTACCACAGTCTTTAATTACAGAAATAAACACCATCTTCTGACACTCTGATTTTTTATTGTTTGTGAGAAATTGTCAAATACGCAATTCGAGTGGACATAAACGAGTGCATTTCTCATTGGCCAATCTTGTCATTAATCAGATATTCATTATTCTTTTATGCATTTTCAAGTAGAGTCCACTCTTATTGTTGACACTTTTAACCATTTGAAGAATTGTTCTTGAGATCCAATTGTAGATTAATTTTTCTTATTGGTCACTATTAGTTTGTTTTCATTATGATTTGGCTTTTCCATTAGTTTATTTCTTGTCATTTTAATTCATTTCCGTTTGGTTGTTTCTTTTATTGCATTTAAATGTGGATCCACTATAGGAAATAATCATTGAAGGACAAAAAAATTAAGTAAGCTACTCACGATTAATCACATGAACATCACCCTGAGTGCATAAAAGACTGTGATCTAAGCCCTTATAGCACTAAGTTATTCCTTCATCCCAGTGATGAATCCTTAGTGTTAATTTCCTGCAATGTGGGTTTGAAGATTGTTTTGTCGACTTTAGATTAGTCTAGGCTTTGATCCTGCGTTGCTTATGCCTGCACCTCGAAGCTTACGAGCCCCGGTTGATAATTAAATGTGGGAATTAATAGTGCATATATTTAGCCCTACATTTTGGCATCGTTTTCGAGGAAGTGCTAAAGGGATTAGAGCATAGGTAGGTTGCTTTTAAATTACACATCTTGGTGGAGGAGAAACAGTAAGACGAGAGGTAAGAACCTGTGCGACCATTATTGTGAGTTTCCCCAAAACCTTGCCTATTGCTTTCTTGCAAGTGTGTTTACTTTCCTGCAAGTGTGTTTATTTTCCTTGAAGTGTGATTTCTTTTTTTGCAAGAGTGTTTCTTTTATGCAAGTTTGATTTCTTTCTTGCAAGTGAGTTTGTTTCCATGCAAGTGTGGTGTGTTTTTCAATTCCCAATTAGGTTAATTTCATTCATTCTAAATTTCATTTTTCTTATAATTGTTCCTTTTGGATGCTNGTAGCTTGTCATATTGGTGCACTTCGAGAAGGAAATCAAGAACATGGGTTTTGTCCAAAACAACGTTGGCATGCTGACATGTGCTCCAGAATTCACCCAAATCTCACCTATGGACCTCCATCTAAGGGGGAATGATTCTACACAAATTAGCAAAAATCTCAAACTTCCAACTTGCACCTCGATTTTCGTGCAGATGGTATCCGAATCAAAACTTCCATGATATGGGTTTTGTTTAGAAGGTGGAAAATTGAGTAATAGGTGAGAAGGTTTTCAAAATTTGAAATTGATTAAGAGATATGGATGGATCTATAACTCGAATATTCCCAAATTGATGAAAAACCCAGATTTTTTTGATTTCATTCCAAAAGTTGTAAAATTGGTTTAAACAAAATCTGAGTTTGGGTTTTCAATTATATCCTTTCTCCTTGGATTTTTATGTATAAATAGAGCCTCATAGGATTGAGAAGGGAGCCATTAGTTTCATGAAGATTTTGTAAATAAGAGGTTTGTTCTTGTGAGAAAGATTTAAGGAGTTGGTTGCCATGTAAAAATAGAGTTTCATGACTAAATGAAAAGATGATTGTTGTTTATCTATTTTGCATCTCCTTGGCTTGATCTGATCGTCTCAGGAATCACTGACCATCTGAGAAGGGCCCCTCAGTATGGGTAAGTGTTGCAATTCTTTAACTTGTTTAGTAGAATAGAATATGATTGTATTTCTAGTTTTCTTATGTGTGGCTTAATTTCCACTTGTTTATTTGATTAAGTTTTATGAATTCAGGGTTATTAAAAAACTCAAGAGTTATTCTTCATTGGCATGTAATTCACATTATCCTTTGTACTTTCATTTTCTATGTTCCTGCACTCTGTTATGTTTATGCACCTTGATTGAATTCCATGTTTCATGCACTCACAATTATTAATATAGCCACTCCATGCTTGTATTCATATTTCTCAAACTCCATTCGATTATGGTAGTTGAGTTTTGTTTACACAAGAAAATAAATTAAAAATACAAAAACATTCATCCATATATTTGCATCCTCATTCCTCTTGTGTGAATTGATTAAGACCATACTCTTCCACCACATTCATATAATCTATCCCATATCCATCAACAATTTTATTAATAAAATATATATAGACTCTGTCAATTAAATATACTCAGATCAGATTTCAAACTTAGATATTGAATGACAAAGATGTTTCACCTCACCCCATCATTGATTCTTTATGAGAGACCTTTGCCTCTAAGTCAATTATCCAAACCACGGAAAATCAAAATCACTTTCATTCCATTCTTCATCTCTTTTTACACTTCTTTATGTTTTAAGAGATTGTTTGATTTACAAAGAATCACTATATGTACCACAGTCTTTAATTACAGAAATAAACACCATCTTCTGACACTCTGATTTTTTATTGTTTGTGAGAAATTGTCAAATACGCAATTCGAGTGGACATAAACGAGTGCATTTCTCATTGGCCAATCTTGTCATTAATCAGATATTCATTATTCTTTTATGCATTTTCAAGTAGAGTCCACTCTTATTGTTGACACTTTTAACCATTTGAAGAATTGTTCTTGAGATCCAATTGTAGATTAATTTTTCTTATTGGTCACTATTAGTTTGTTTTCATTATGATTTGGCTTTTCCATTAGTTTATTTCTTGTCATTTTAATTCATTTCCGTTTGGTTGTTTCTTTTATTGCATTTAAATGTGGATCCACTATAGGAAATAATCATTGAAGGACAAAAAAATTAAGTAAGCTACTCACGATTAATCACATGAACATCACCCTGAGTGCATAAAAGACTGTGATCTAAGCCCTTATAGCACTAAGTTATTCCTTCATCCCAGTGATGAATCCTTAGTGTTAATTTCCTGCAATGTGGGTTTGAAGATTGTTTTGTCGACTTTAGATTAGTCTAGGCTTTGATCCTGCGTTGCTTATGCCTGCACCTCGAAGCTTACGAGCCCCGGTTGATAATTAAATGTGGGAATTAATAGTGCATATATTTAGCCCTACATTTTGGCATCGTTTTCGAGGAAGTGCTAAAGGGATTAGAGCATAGGTAGGTTGCTTTTAAATTACACATCTTGGTGGAGGAGAAACAGTAAGACGAGAGGTAAGAACCTGTGCGACCATTATTGTGAGTTTCCCCAAAACCTTGCCTATTGCTTTCTTGCAAGTGTGTTTACTTTCCTGCAAGTGTGTTTATTTTCCTTGAAGTGTGATTTCTTTTTTTGCAAGAGTGTTTCTTTTATGCAAGTTTGATTTCTTTCTTGCAAGTGAGTTTGTTTCCATGCAAGTGTGGTGTGTTTTTCAATTCCCAATTAGGTTAATTTCATTCATTCTAAATTTCATTTTTCTTATAATTGTTCCTTTTGGATGCTATAAGAACCCCTATACACTAATCCATGTGCAAGACATGGATTAGAAACCAACAAATTAGTAAGGATGCTCGAGAGTTCGTTGATAAAAGGAGGAAATGTTACTCCAAAAACTTTCTCAAATCCTAGCAGTAGTTGGGATCTCTGCATCTCAAGAAGAGCAAATCTTGACAGTAGTCAAGAACATACCTGAACTCCAGGAAGTGGTAGAAAACCAAAAGTTCCACGAGCCACATCTAGAAGCTCCCCTTGATCATACTCGCCAATTTACAGAGGATATTGGAAAACCATGGACTACATCCGATGGAGAACATATAGTAGAACCTGAGACCAAGGAATTTCCACCATGCCCATTGTCAGATCATTTATGCATTCAATAAGTTGATCAAGAATATATATATGGCATTGCAGAGGAGGACATAAAGAGGGGTCCAGATGAGGAATTGAACCAATAATATCATGACTATATTGAACATTGGTTCTAGGCGACAATTGGATTGAAACAACACCACTCTTTTCTTCAACAACTCTTCGCATCATATCATTCAAAAAAGTTAGTTCCTCATGTTCTAGCATTTATTAAAGTATATTGTTCAAACCTAAATGTGAGTCTATTTGTAATCCTGCTATGCACATGGTTGCATTGGAAGTACGCGTATACTTGAAAAGGGTTCCTTTTTTTTGCAAGGTAGGATAGAGAATAGGTGAATAAATGTTGCATATAGTTTGGTGCAACATCGTTTTTAATATGTTTTCAATTGATATATATATTTCAAAGTTTTCTAAATAAATGAGGCTATGATGATTTGTTGGAGTTTTGCAGGTATCCTCTTTTCAATTGGATTGGGAGAACATCTTCATAATTTATTCAGGGAAGTAATTGCATTTATTTTGGTTATGTTGTTTCATTAAAACTATCCTTTATTCTAATCCTTTATTACCTAAAACAATTTTGGAACAATTGAATCTCTTTTTCTACTACTTCCTTAAAAATTGTTTTTCTTTTAAAATCGTTCTCTGACCTTGATTAGTTTTTCTCTACTATTTTTTCTGAACTATTTTATAATTTAGGAAATTATTAATAATGCAAAACTAAAAATAAAGGAGTTCAATTATCAAACCCAAGACCTGCTGACATCACCAATCATTTTCAGTGCTTTTAGTTATTCCATTTCCCTTCTTTATAACAAAATTTCAAATCATTTATTATAGCAGTAACTCATAGCCTTGTCTTTGATTATACTATGATATTGCATAAAGTTAAAAGTTTGTATTATGAGGCCCATAGGTAGCTAGTACAACCTAATATAATCTCAAAGTTGGTCAGTAGATCATCCTTATTAAAGAGTAACAGGAGAGTGCATGATGTTTCTACCCATGGGAACACTACTATAATTCTATTTGAAGAAGATGACCTTAGGGACTATAGGTACTTTAGGTTATTCTATAATGGCCTCATCCACCACAGATTAAGTAAATTTAACCATGATATGTATTTGTACTGATCTAAATACATAAGTCTATTTTTCATGCGAACCATTTTTTTTTGGATAATTTGTAGAATATCTTCCAACATAATACCATCCCATCCTGAAAAAAGGTTTTCAGAGCTACTCCTCCTTTCACCCATGCAAAATCAACCTATGAAATTTTATCTTAAGGGTTAAGTTTGGGACAAGACCCTCTAATGGAAAATGGGTGTAAGAGGCTAACCCATCGGGATACTGAACAAGTCTGTTGGCAGAGGGTATCGGCCTATGGTATGATTAGGCAAACCCATCAGGGTACTGAACAAGCTCATGGGCAATGGGGCATTCTGTCTGGGGAGGATATTTCTTAGATGTCAAAATTACCCCATTGGAGTACTAAACAGGCTTGTTGGCAATGTGTTCTAATTTTGATATGCCTAATCTATATTTGTTTGTATGAATGATATACTTGTGTAAATCATTAAGAAGAAGCATGCAGGGTTAAACTAAAGGTTAAATAAAATCCATTTATTTGCGATTTGAGAATAGCCCTAAGTTGACCTTAAGACCCTATAATCCAATTCATATTATATCTAAGATGTACTATATTAAGAGTGGGACCATGGTCTTAGAAGCTTAATATACTCAACTGTGAAATTTATCTTTATTACTTGAATGACTGTAAATCTTTGTAGAGTNACTCCATTCGATTATGGTAGTTGAGTTTTGTTTACACAAGAAAATAAATTAAAAATACAAAAACATTCATCCATATATTTGCATCCTCATTCCTCTTGTGTGAATTGATTAAGACCATACTCTTCCACCACATTCATATAATCTATCCCATATCCATCAACAATTTTATTAATAAAATATATATAGACTCTGTCAATTAAATATACTCAGATCAGATTTCAAACTTAGATATTGAATGACAAAGATGTTTCACCTCACCCCATCATTGATTCTTTATGAGAGACCTTTGCCTCTAAGTCAATTATCCAAACCACGGAAAATCAAAATCACTTTCATTCCATTCTTCATCTCTTTTTACACTTCTTTATGTTTTAAGAGATTGTTTGATTTACAAAGAATCACTATATGTACCACAGTCTTTAATTACAGAAATAAACACCATCTTCTGACACTCTGATTTTTTATTGTTTGTGAGAAATTGTCAAATACGCAATTCGAGTGGACATAAACGAGTGCATTTCTCATTGGCCAATCTTGTCATTAATCAGATATTCATTATTCTTTTATGCATTTTCAAGTAGAGTCCACTCTTATTGTTGACACTTTTAACCATTTGAAGAATTGTTCTTGAGATCCAATTGTAGATTAATTTTTCTTATTGGTCACTATTAGTTTGTTTTCATTATGATTTGGCTTTTCCATTAGTTTATTTCTTGTCATTTTAATTCATTTCCGTTTGGTTGTTTCTTTTATTGCATTTAAATGTGGATCCACTATAGGAAATAATCATTGAAGGACAAAAAAATTAAGTAAGCTACTCACGATTAATCACATGAACATCACCCTGAGTGCATAAAAGACTGTGATCTAAGCCCTTATAGCACTAAGTTATTCCTTCATCCCAGTGATGAATCCTTAGTGTTAATTTCCTGCAATGTGGGTTTGAAGATTGTTTTGTCGACTTTAGATTAGTCTAGGCTTTGATCCTGCGTTGCTTATGCCTGCACCTCGAAGCTTACGAGCCCCGGTTGATAATTAAATGTGGGAATTAATAGTGCATATATTTAGCCCTACATTTTGGCATCGTTTTCGAGGAAGTGCTAAAGGGATTAGAGCATAGGTAGGTTGCTTTTAAATTACACATCTTGGTGGAGGAGAAACAGTAAGACGAGAGGTAAGAACCTGTGCGACCATTATTGTGAGTTTCCCCAAAACCTTGCCTATTGCTTTCTTGCAAGTGTGTTTACTTTCCTGCAAGTGTGTTTATTTTCCTTGAAGTGTGATTTCTTTTTTTGCAAGAGTGTTTCTTTTATGCAAGTTTGATTTCTTTCTTGCAAGTGAGTTTGTTTCCATGCAAGTGTGGTGTGTTTTTCAATTCCCAATTAGGTTAATTTCATTCATTCTAAATTTCATTTTTCTTATAATTGTTCCTTTTGGATGCTGTAAGAACCCCTATACACTAATCCATGTGCAAGACATGGATTAGAAACCAACAAATCAGTAAGGATGCTTGAGAGTTCGTTGAGAAAAGGAGGAAATGTTACTCCAAAAACTTTCTCGAATCCTAGCAGTAGTTGGGATCTCTGCATCTCAAGAAGAGCAAATCTTGACAGTAGTCAAGAACATACCTGAACTCCAGGAAGTGGTAGAAAACCAAAAGTTCCATGAGCCACATCTAGAAGCTCCCCTTGATCATACTCGCCAATTTACAGAGGATATTGGAAAACCATGGACTACATCCGATGGAGAACATATAGTAGAACCTGAGACCAAAGAATTTCCACCATGCCCATTGTCAGATCATTTATGCATTCAATAATTTGATCAAGAATATATATATGGCATTGCAGAGGAGGACATAAAGAGGGGTCCAGATGAGGAATTGAACCAATAATATCATGACTATATTGAACATTGGTTCCAGGCGACAATTGGATTGAAACAACACCACTCTTTTCTTCAACAACTCTTCGCATCATATCATTCAAAAAAGTTAGTTCCTCATGTTCTGGCATTTATTAAAGTATATTGTTCAAACCTAAATGTGAGTCTATTTGTAATCCTGCTATGCACATGGTTGCATTGGAAGTACGCGTATACTTGAAAAGGGTTCCTTTTTTTTGTAAGGTAGGATAGAGAATAGGTGAATAAATGTTGCATATAGTTTGGTGCAACATCATTTTTAATATGTTTTCAATTGATATATATATTTCAAAGTTTTCTAAATAAATGAGGCTATGATGATTTGTTGGAGTTTTGCAGGTATCCTCTTTTCAATTGGATTGGGAGAACATCTTCATAATTTATTCAGGGAAGTAATTGCATTTATTTTGGTTATGTTGTTTCATTAAAACTATCCTTTATTCTAATCCTTTATTACCTAAAACAATTTTGGAACAATTGAATCTCTTTTTCTACTACTTCCTTAAAAATTGTTTTTCTTTTAAAATCGTTCTCTGACCTTGATTAGTTTTTCTCTACTATTTTTTCTGAACTATTTTATAATTTAGGAAATTATTAATAATGCAAAACTAAAAATAAAGGAGTTCAATTATCAAACCCAAGACCTGCTGACATCACCAATCATTTTCAGTGCTTTTAGTTATTCCATTTCCCTTCTTTATAACAAAATTTCAAATCATTTATTATAGCAGTAACTCATAGCCTTGTCTTTGATTATACTATGATATTGCATAAAGTTAAAAGTTTGTATTATGAGGCCCATAGGTAGCTAGTACAACCTAATATAATCTCAAAGTTGGTCAGTAGATCATCCTTATTAAAGAGTAACAGGAGAGTGCATGATGTTTCTACCCATGGGAACACTACTATAATTCTATTTGAAGAAGATGACCTTAGGGACTATAGGTACTTTAGGTTATTCTATAATGGCCTCATCCACCACAGATTAAGTAAATTTAACCATGATATGTATTTGTACTGATCTAAATACATAAGTCTATTTTTCATGCGAACCATTTTTTTTTGGATAATTTGTAGAATATCTTCCAACATAATACCATCCCATCCTGAAAAAAGGTTTTCAGAGCTACTCCTCCTTTCACCCATGCAAAATCAACCTATGAAATTTTATCTTAAGGGTTAAGTTTGGGACAAGACCCTCTAATGGAAAATGGGTGTAAGAGGCTAACCCATCGGGATACTGAACAAGTCTGTTGGCAGAGGGTATCGGCCTATGGTATGATTAGGCAAACCCATCAGGGTACTGAACAAGCTCATGGGCAATGGGGCATTCTGTCTGGGGAGGATATTTCTTAGATGTCAAAATTACCCCATTGGAGTACTAAACAGGCTTGTTGGCAATGTGTTCTAATTTTGATATGCCTAATCTATATTTGTTTGTATGAATGATATACTTGTGTAAATCATTAAGAAGAAGCATGCAGGGTTAAACTAAAGGTTAAATAAAATCCATTTATTTGCGATTTGAGAATAGCCCTAAGTTGACCTTAAGACCCTATAATCCAATTCATATTATATCTAAGATGTACTATATTAAGAGTGGGACCATGGTCTTAGAAGCTTAATATACTCAACTGTGAAATTTATCTTTATTACTTGAATGACTGTAAATCTTTGTAGAGTAAAAAGGTTGACTAGTTTCCTATGGGGTTTTCATTTGTTGAGATTGCTAATATTATTTTATTTTCCTTCCTAAAGGAAAAGAACAAAATCCCTACTCTAATGTATATAGGGCTCTTTGAACATAAGTATTTCTAATCTTTTGATGAATTTTGTTTAATCAAGGAAATATAAATATTTGCTATAGAACAGAAAAGTTGATTATACACTTTTATGGGTTATGCTTGAATTATCTCAGTTGGTCATATAAGGGGAATATTCATAAGCGATCTCCAAAAATCGTTCAAATATAAATTGTCAAAATGTGATAACGGATGTACTTCATGTTATGATTGTTAATTAAGGTTGGTTGTCATTGATGTCAACCCTTGAAGAAAGCCCCGCAGCACAAAGGTTTGGGTAATGGACCCAAGATTGTTTTATGTAAATACGACTCATTATTTTCTTGTCATGGTTGATAAGAAGTAAAAATGGATGAACTCCAAAGTGGCCCGCTTATGGTGAAAGCCCTCACAGGAAGACGCTTTGAGGAGTAAGAGAACCCATGATTAATTGTGTAATAATGAGATGAAGGACAATGAATTCGTCAACTAAACTATCCTAGATGGATAGTACTTGTAATTCCATTTCCGGTGGTATGTGGAACGTCACATAGCTCCTCACAGTTAGAGAGTTATGGCCATGAGAAGTTGGAGACCCCAGGTTTGGGTAATGGACCCAAATTTGTTTGATGG
>JZKD02S0673056.1:0-15405 GCA_000966675.3 Picea glauca | reverse complement strand
AAAAAACAATAATATTACATTTTAAAATAATAATAATAATATATTTAAAAAAATAATAATATACCTTTTTAAAATAATATTAATTATAATTACATTGTATCACATTCCAAAAATAAAATACCATGGTGCAATTATGACTACAATTGGTTTCAAACAAAAAGAGAGTTCTCCTCTGACACGCTTTGTATTTGACATTGAGAGTTACAAGAAATCATCCTTATCAATATGGGATTGTTGACAACTATCCATCAACCACTCTCCACTCAAACAACTTGTATGATGGCTTATTCTACTTGCATATGCAAAGTTAATAAGAATTTAGAAATATAAGACCATCATGTGGGGTTTGCCAATGATAGCCACATCTGATAACCACAAATCACATTGTGACCACTACCTTTTCCCCACTTTCCACATCATCATCCAATGGTCATTACATCAAACCCTGAAATAATGGCTTTGAAAATGGAAGCAAAGTAGGTATGCTATTATTTTAACAAAATGAAAACAATGTATACAAATAATAATGTTTAATAATAATATAAACAAAAGATCAATCTAGGAAGCAATGATTGAAAAATGTATTTTCCTTAATTACTTAGATAGTTATCAATTCCTTTGTCTAAATTCATCATCCCATTTCCACTTCTTTTTACTAAAATTTCAATATCATATATATTATTAATTTAAAATTTCAATATCATATATATTATTAATTTGTAATTGAATCTCAAGCAAATTGGGCTTGACCATTTTTTTAATATTATATTTTATATTAAAATTAAATATTTAATCAAACAACTATCTTACAATTATATAAATTTATTTAATATACCCAATAATATAATCTTACATAATTATTATTTGTTTAATATACCCAATAATATAATCTTACATAATTATTAAATACATTTGTGGTTGTCTCTCATATGTATTATATTGTTGTCATAATTTTCACTTAATTGATATCGATCATCTACTTCTTATGGTTTAGGTAATAAACAAACCATTTCAATACTTTATTGAAAAAAAAGATTCATCTCGATCATCTATTTCTTATGGTTTAGGTAGTAAACAAACCATTTCAATACTTTATTGAAAAAAAATATTCATCCCTTAGAGTTTGATTGATGTTGATAACTATCAATGTAAATATATCCCTTGTGACCTATAAAAATTTGACATCATTTTTGGAGATGTCTCTATCACACATTATGGACCATTCTATAATACCATGGTGGATGACTTTTGTGGGGGATGACTTTTGTGTTGCTTCTTTATGGGCCCATGTTATCTCTACAATGTGACCTTGACACTTGTGAACTTAGTCAGGGGTCATTTATATGATATACCATTTTCTTGCTTATTTAGGTTGCTCTTATTTCTTGCTTATTTAGGTTGCTCTTATTTTGCCACTGTGCACTATGGTGAGTGTTGTTTTGTGTTTTTCTTCCACTTCTAAATTGTGTTTTCTCCAAACAATATGTCAACATTTGAGATTAGATCTAAAATGAAAGGAGATAGTAGCTGTCTTTATTGTCCGGTTCTAAAGCCTTAAATTTGGGTAAATATCACAAAGTATGTGGTAATATGTAAAACTTGAATGGTTTTACTTGTACTTGATGTGTGCTTCAAATCTAAATACATTCCCTGAAATATGGAAATATGTCAAACATAAATGGTTAATTTAGATAAATTCCTTAAAATATAATAATATGTCAAACATGGATGGTTCTAAAGACTTGATTTGATATGTGCAAGTTTAGTTAAATCCCCTAAAGTGTATAATATGTTAGTGTATAATATGTTAAACATGGATGGTTAATCTAGACAAATTCCCTCAAGTATGATAATATGTCAAACATGGACGGTTAATCTAAATAAATTTAGGTAATATGTCATTTAATAACATTTTGATTTATGTTTTTTATAATTTGAAATTATTATAAAGTGTATAATATGTCAAATATGGATGGTTCTAAAGACTTGACTTGATATGTGCAAGTCTAGTTAAATCCCCTAAAGTGTATAATATGTCAACATGGATGGTTAATTTAGATAAATTCCCTCAAGTATGATAATATGTCAAACATGGATGGTTAATCTAAATAAATTTAGGTAATATGTCATTTAATAACATTTTGATTTATGTTTTTTATAATTTGAAAGGATTATAAAGTGTATAATATGTCAAACACATAGATGGTTAATCTAGATAAATTCTCTCAAGTATGATAATATGTCAAACATGGATGGTTAATTTAAATAAATTTATGGTAATATGTCATTTAATAATATTTTGGTTGATTTTTTTTATAATGTCAAACTATTATAAATGTTGGTTTTGTTAATGTAAAAATTTAAATAAATTTATGGTAATATGTCATTTAATAATATTTTGGTTGATTTTTTTTATAATGTCAAACTATTATAAATGTTGGTTTTGTTAATGTAAAGGTTGGTTTTGTTATTGTTGTTTTCTTTAAAAAAATAATACTTTTTAAAAGTTTTGTTATTATTATTTGTTTTTTAAATATTTTGTTTAGTAAGTGTTCATGGGTGTTGGTCACATGGGTCCTTTCAAACACTCACGAGTTAAGCACATTTTCATCATCATGAACTTGCTAAGGACTTGGGCATGATGTCCCGGTTATGCAGTGAGGAGTTTGAAGGCTGGATGTTAGAAGGTTGTCAGTCTGGTGTGACATGGCAAGTCGATGTCACCGGGGTGATGTGGACCCACGATTGATGTGCCACATGTCAACTCGATCTATACTTTTTGTAGATCCTATATGCCTATTGGAACATGACATGTGTCACCCCTGGCCCTTCTACGTGTCAACTCCTAGTACATGTCTGCCTAGCCAAAGTGGTTGGTGAAGTGATTGGAACTCCGAGAGTCTAGGACTTCGGGACTCTGAAGGATTTGGGGTGTAGCGTAATAGAGGGACCTAAAAGGACCAAAGGTCGAAACCACGTGGCAGGCTTATGAGACTTCAGGAGTTCGAGACTTCGAAAGGTCCAGTGTGTAGACAGTAAAGAGGCATTCAACGTCGAAGTGTCGAAGTGCCGAAGTGTCGAAGTTCATGCATGTTAGGTGTCTACATGTTAGATGTAGGTTGAGTCTAGTCGTGGGATCAGAAGGTGGGGGGACTTCCACTATGGATGAAGCAACTTGGAGGCAATACGTGTGAGGTGGATTCACATGGCCCTCAACCAATGAACGCTTGAGGAACTTTGGGAAGCCATAATTTGCAAGCCAAAGATCAAATTTGAGCCTGGTAGCAGTCATTAGAACACTACGGGTAAGTAGAAGAGGATGAAGACCTCGAACAAAGGACTTGAGATGTTAAGGAGACAAAAATTTTGATGCCCCATCCCTAGGAAAGATACTCAGGGGTCGGGTGTGTTACAAATGTTCCCAAGTTATTTTTTGTCCAAAACTAAAGTGTTTTGTTGCATTTGAAATGGCTTTGATAAGGTTTTTAATTCAGATTTTGCATGTGATGTTGTTCCATTGTTTTTGCAGAAAATGATGTCATCCAAAATGCACACAATAATAATAGAGACATGAATATAACATAGGAAATTCCAATAGTTTTAGATTTGACCTTTATTTAAGATACTTATTGTCTCACCAACATAGAGAATACATATATGATAATATTAGCAGAGAAGCATCTCTTTCCTAGTTGATACAATGGAGTTCCACAACTCTAGAACCTCTCAAGGTTGAATGAATTCTTCACAAGATCAAGTTCTTTCCCTCTGAAAATTCTACTATTGTCCCTTGCTTAGTGTGAAATGTCCTGGCTGAAATAACCCAAGATGGGTATAACCCTGTAGGAAATACCCTCCAAACCCTTTCCACACACTTCCAAACAATAGATCTGATGATGATAAGATTGTACATGATTCCCCTTGGTTGTATCTCCACTTCCTCTCCTCCAAATAACTGAATCCCTAAAAACCAATGCGCCCCTCCTTCAAATCTATGCCCAACTTTGCAAATAAATAAAGGTGAAGCCCAAGGCTCACCAAAATAGATGATAAAGGGTGCTATGGGGTAGGAGTCTCCTCTAGGAATACTCATGATCTTATATCTTCTCTATCTTAGCAAAATCGAATGGGGTTCCTCCAAACATAGCGCTCTATTGTTCCTGTCAACTCATCCCACTCAAAGGAATGATGAAAGTGCTTGAAACTGCTCACTATTTGTTGGGAAAGTGTGCCCAGGTGATGGACTACCTCCTTGTAGTGAGTTTATCCAAAGAAATTCCTTCACTGAGCCAAATCAAAATTCTGTTTCCAACTGGTGTGCCCTGCCTAATGGAAATACCCAAAATCTGCACCCTGCTTGCTACAATCCTCTTCTGAATTGACTGAAATAGATTAGAATGGCGAGGGTGGAATCTTTCACCACCTTGACCAAGATCGGATCAAGAACGGGAGAATATTTCACTCCCTTGTTGATCGCTATGGTTTAGTAAGACAAAACCCTCAAACGCCAAGCTCAAGAGCTCACAAGTGCTAAAGAAAAAAACGATTAGAATGAGGAGTGGTGCACACTCCTCTCCCTTTTATACCTCTGTTTCTAATTTTCAATTGAGTTACTTTATTAACTCCTAAGGTTATTATTTTAACTTTCTCTCAAGTTACTTAGCCCTTTTTTCCTTCTTTGGGCATGGTCACTTCAATAATATAACGTTTAGCTCCCTTAGTGATCTTAGCACCTTCTGACCCTTTTACCCATGAGACTATTTATAGAGGGGTGAATAGAATACTAAGTCTATCAATGCTCTTGTCAAAAGGAGGGGGATATTATAGTCTCCCCTACTAGAAATTTCTTTCCCACAAGCAATCCTGAATTAGTTTGTTGAAGCACCTGTTCATTCTCCCAAGTGGCGTCTTCTATTGGCAATTTTTTCCACCTGACCAAATATTCCTTGATATCCTTGTTCCTTAAATGTTTTGTCCTCTCCTACAAGATCTCTTCTGGAATCAATATCAAGTGTCCTTATTCATCAACTAGTGGTAGCTCTTCATTAGCTACAACATGTTGCCCCAATGCCCTTTTTAGGCATGATACATGAAAGACACTGTGGACCTTGCTTCCTAGTGGTAATTCTAATTCATACACAACTTCCCTAACCTTTCGTTGCACCCTGTAAGGCCAAAAGAAGCGGGGTTTAATATTTTCAGTGCCATTTTTCTTAATGGATGCATGTCTATACGGTTGCAGCCTCAAATACACCAAGTCCCCTACCTCAAACATGCACTCCACCTTGTGTCTGTTAGCTAATAACTTATGTTGGTTTTGGGCTCTTTGTAAATGGTATTTGAAGATGTCTTGACTTTCTTTTATCCACTCCTTGGCTAAAGGGGCCCTGCTATCTCCAAACACAGTCTCAACAAAGGTGAGAGGGTCATAATTGTATAAGGCTTTGAAAGGAGACATACCAATAGACATGTGGTGAGTTGTGTTGTAACAATATTCCCCCAGATATAACCACTTGAACCATGCCTTTTGTTTCTTGGTTACATAATTTAGGAGGTAACCTTCCACCCACTTGTTTACTATCTCCTACCCATCTATTTGTGGATGGTAGCTAGTGTTGGGGGTTAATTATGTTCCCACTTGTATAAATAGCTCTTGCCAAAATATACTCATGAAACTATTGTCTTTGTGATGCAAACCTCCACCACTCCTGGGGTTCGCGCAACCTCTTAGTCTAGGATCATTCACTTAAGGGAACTGAATTAGCTCTCGGGATCTTATTGAACCCTCAAAATACTCTACCACAAGCCTTTTCTCTTTTGGGTCTTATCACGTCAGCGGAGAAATCCACGTGACCTTGGACCAAAACTGTGGGCTACGATTTTTAACAAACAGGAACTCCGACACTTCGAAGCTCCAGGCTTCGGGAGTTCCAACTACAACACACAACATTCCTCCCGAACGTCGAATTCGCGAATATTCGAACATAGGCGGGGATCAATGACTCACAATACATGCCTTGATCTACGATTCACGAAAATTATGGGACTCTAGGCTTCGAGAGTTTTCCCTATCTAAATGTGCAACACCTCCGAATGTGTGAAATCTGAAATGGAAAATCAGATGGCTAACATCTGCTTTCAATCGATGCCCTAAGATTACTCTGGGCTCCGGGCTTTGGAGATCTTCACGATACAACACTTCAAATATTTTGAATGTCGAACTGGCGAAGGGTTGGATCTACAATTCACATGTCCCTCTCAATAGATGGTTGAGATATACTTCGACCTTCGGGAGTTCTCAAGAAAAAACACTTTACGCCTTCGTTCTCCCAGACTGTCAGATTCTCGAATCACTAGCAATCTTCCGACACGTGGCCCTAATGCCAATGGTTAGGATCTGCTCCAGGATTCAGAGCTTCTGGAGTTTTACACACTCTTACAACAATACTTTAGGTTCACCAGATACCTGGACTTCCGGATAATTGTTTATCTGTGGACATGTGTCTCCCATCCACCAACGGTCTAGATTAACTTCAAACTTTGGGAAATTTTTCTCCTCCACAATGCACACCCTAAAACTGTTGAATTCGTGAAATATGAAGGACTTAAAGGGTTAACATACGCACACTTTCTCTAGATATTATAGTTGCTGGCTTCTCCCGAACGAATCTCATATGCTCAACCTCCAAACAAAATGAATCCTTTCTCCAAGGACCTTCGCTCACTATTCTTCCTGATCTTTTTCACTCTAAGTGATTCAAACCTTGGCACAAACCTTGTGCTACTTCTCCCAAAATTGAGACTTAGAAAAAATATCCTATGCACTCCTTGCGCTTGCTCTCCTTAGGATTATCTCAACACTTCACTAAGTGTTTTCCCTATGCACTCCTTGTACTGGTCTATCCTTTGATATTTTTATACTCAAGCGAGTATATGTGTAGTCCTTTCACTCACTCTATCTCTCTTGAGCTATCGAGTTTGTAAACAACTCTTCCTTCGCACTCCTTGCACAAGGATTTCAGAAGAGAAAAAATTTAAACTTATAGAACATCAAAGGTTCATTCATGCAACCATGCAATACACACACATGCATATAAACACATAAAATAGATAACATAACATTACCCAAATAACTCAGAGATAAGCAAACTCAAACGTGAAGTAAAACTCCTCTATTATATTCCTCCAAGAAAACATTTACAAGAGTTCCCACAACTCTCATCTTCTCTCTTTCTTCGTAGTAATCACGATGATCTCAAAAAAAAATACAATAATCTTCAACAACCTCTTTTGGGCATAGATTACATACATTTATACATGGAGGGACTTCTTGATCCTTCCTTTCGACTACCCTAGTACTTTCACATCATAATTAAAACATTCTACCACTAAGCTTATTACAAATAAATGAGAATTTACAATATAGATATGAGTCGATGCTCCAAATTTGTACAATCCTTTAGGCATTAAAGAAATTACAATCTCCTGGATTGTTTACAATGGCTCATGCCTCAAAATCTTATGGGCCTTTAATTACAATATTTTCAAAACATTAAAGTGATGCGCTCTCCTTGGAATCCAAAACCAATTTGAATGTGCACGTTGGATGTTGAGTTGTCCTCCACTTGGCCTCATTGAATTTTGATGGCGATGCTCGTACATCATACTCCTTTGGACAAAAATATTCATGGAGTCTTGTCCATGAGATCCTCCACTGTCTTTCCATGTTTATGAATATCAGTTTCAGTTATCCAACTGGCATCTTCGACTGGATGATCTTTCCACTTAACCAGATGCTCATACTAAACTTTTCTCTTGGTATTTTTAGCAATCCTCTTGTCCAAAATCTTCTCTATTTGTGGCTCCATTACTATGGGCATCTGTCGCTTCCACTGAATCTCCTCTTGATCATCTGTCCCTTCTGTATCATCCATCCTATAAGGGTATAATTCTGCTACATTGAATATTGGCGATATTCCAATGTCCTCTGGTAATTCAATCTCATAAGCATTTGCAGAGAATTTTCTGAGGATCTTACAAGGTCCTATATTCTTCATCTTCATCTTGTTATATTTCCCCTTCGAAAATATTTCCTTCCTCACGTGTGCTAAGATTTGGTCTCCAATTTCAAAATTCACCTCTCTTATCCTCTAGTCTACTTTGTTCTTATATTTCTAGATTCTATTATGTAGTTGTCCTTTGATCTGATCATGCAACTTTTGCATTTCTGCAACAAAGCCCTCTGCTCCCACACTTCAAAATTCATCTTGTCCCAAATCTCTCAATTCTAAAATTCCTCTTGGATGCATCCCATATACTATCTAGAATGGAATCTTACCAGTACTCCTATTCGGTGAGTTGTTATATGAAAACTCTGCTTGGGGAAGAATTTGATCCCAGTGACTGTTATGTTCAATCACTAAACTCCTTAACAAATTCCCTAAAATTCAATTCACTACCTCAATCTATCTGTTTTTCCGTGGATGGCATGTTGAAATGAAAGACGAACTTGTCCACAACTTCTTCCACAAGGTCCTCAAAAAGTGTCCCAGAAATTTAGTATCTCTGTCTGAAACTATACTCCTAGGCAACCCATGCAATCTCACAATCTCCTTGAAAAACAAATTTTTTATGTGAGTAGCATCACTGGTTTTGTGACACAGTATGAAATGTGTCATCTTCAAAAATCTATCAACCACCACAAATATTGAATCACTCTCTCTCTGGGTTCTTGGCAATACCAGAACAAAATCCATACTTATAGCATCCCACGACCTGTCAAAAACAGGAAATGGTTGATACAATCCAGTGTTCCATTGCTTTCCTTTAGCATACTGGAAGATTCTACATCTGTCCATGAACTTCTTCACATCAGACCTCATGCCTGGCCAATAGTATGAAGAAATCAACTGCACATTCATTTTATCATGGACAAAATGTCAAACCAATCCTCCACCATGTTTCTCCTTTAGCAAATTGTCACTCATTGAGAATTTCGGGATACACAACCGACTTCCCTTGAATAACAAACCATCTTGGATTAGATACTCCATCCATTGATTTCTTTCTCTTAGAAAAGGGTTCTCACATGCTTCTTAAGCTTCCTTGAAATCTGGTTCTTCTTGATACATCTCCTTCAGGTGTTCAAATCCCAAAGTCTCCACTTGGAATTCCTGCAAGATCAAACATCTCCTGCTCAAATTATCTACAACTTTGTTAGCGCTTCCACTAATATTCTTAATAAAAAAAGTAAATTTTTTCATGAATTCTACCCATTTGGCATGTCTCTAGTTCAATTTCTCTTATCTGGTTATAAACTGCAAATCCTGGTTGTCAGTATACAAAACAAACTCCTTCGGGATAAGATAATGCCTCCAATTTTTCAAATATTGAATTACAACGTAAAACTCCTTGTTATGTGTTGAATACTTCCTCTTAACATCATTCAGCTTCTCACTGGAATAAGCAATGGGCTTATTATCTTGACTTAAAACTGCGCCAATGGCTACTCCACTTGCATCACATTTGACCTGAAAAGTCTTCTTAAAATCTAGAAGAACTAAAACAGGTAAATCTGTTATCTTTTCATTCAACACTCTAAATCCCTTCTCAGCTTCTTTTGTCCAATTAAAAGATCCATGCTCCTTATTTATGGTTTCCAGTATGGTTGCACAAATACTACTGAAATTCCTAATGAATTTCCTGTAAAAACTCGCCAACCCATGAAAATTCCTTACTTCAAGCACGCTTCTTGGAGAAGGTCATTCTCTTATTTCCCTCACCTTCTCTGGATCCATCTTCAATTCATTTGAAAAGATTACGAACCCCAAATACACAAGTTTTGTTTTCATAAAAGAACATTTCTTCAAATTCACCAACAATTTCTCCTGCTATAACCTTCTCAACACCATTTTTCAAATGTCTTAAATGCTCCTTTTCAGTCTTACTGAAAACTAGAATATCATCTAAATAAACAATAAAAAAATTACAAATAAAATATTTGAGCACTTCATTCATCAACCTCATAAATGTACTTGGTGCATTTGTTAATCCAAATGGCATAACAAGCCACTCATACAATCCTTAGCTTGTTTTTAATGTTGTTTTCCATTCATCTCCCTCTCTCATCCTTATCTGATGATAACCTCTCTTCAAGTCTATTTTGGAAAAATAACTAGCTCCACTCAATAAATCCATTAAATAATCCATTCTGGGTAAAGGGAATATATACCTTATGGTTATCTTGTTGATGGCTCTAGAATCTATGCACATTCTCCAACCTCCATCCTTCTTCAGACTCAACACAATTGGTATTTCACATGGGCTCAAACTTTCCCTGATCAAACCTTTATCCAACAACTCTTGGACTTGCTCCTTGACCTCTTCATTCTATTGAGGGATTAGTCTATATGTTTCTTTGTTCGGAAAAAAATCTCCCAGAATAAGGTCAGTATGGTGAATGATACTCCTAACGGGCGGTAAAATGTGAGGTAACTCATCCACCACAATGTCAACAAACTCATCCAATAAGTCTTGAAATTATACATGAAAATCATTGATAGAAGTGCTTGTAAGAATGGCTCTCGGCTTACCTAAAACAACCAATGGTATTTTCTGGTCTTTCTTAACTTCTTTTAAGAGTTCCTTCCCACTCATGAGAAGTATACTAGGACTAGCTTCCTCTTTGACTACTTTATCTTCTATTGGAAACAACATATACTTACACCCATTCTTCTCAAGGGTATAAGTATTCTTCCTCCCATCATGTATGACATTCATGTCATATTGCCATGGTGTTCCCAACAGAACATGAAAAACATCCATAGGTATGACATCACATAAAAATTCATCTCCATAGCCACCTATTTTAAACTCAACTTTACATTTCCGACTTACCATGACTTGATGTCCTTTTTTCAACCATGACAGCTTGTACGGATTCAGATGTGCAGTCGTCTCTAGCTTTAGATTTCCCCCCATTTCATTGGATACCAAGTGATCAGTGCTCCCACTGTCTATGATCACCTTTCATACCCTATCTGTGGTCTTGCAAGTAGTTTTGAACAAACTGTACCTCTGGACTGGTTCTCATACCTCTTTCTCTGGCTTTATGAGAGATTTCCTCGTCATGAGTGATTTTCCTTCTTCCACTGCTTCTAAATTCATCTCTGTCTCCACATTCTTCTTCTGCACCTCAAAAATGTGAGCTTCTCTGCCTCCTACATTCTTCTTCTCAGAACATTTCCAAGTCATGTGCCATGTTTTTCCACAGGCATAACACTTCACTTCTCCTCCTCTGCCTCTTCCTCTACCTTTGGGAAAAAAATTTCTTCCTCCATAGTGTCCTCCTCTATAACATCCTCCTCTTTCCATCTGACTGTTATATTTTCCAAGTTCTCCTCTGGGTGTCTAGAACTTCTCTCTGACGCTTCCTCTTCCTTTGTTAGGACTCTTTCCTTTGTTCCTTTGACTTCGCTTCATTTCCAACTTTTCTTCTACCTTTAGGGCTACCTGATAAGCATTTTCAACAATTCTCATTGTCATCATGCTAATATCATCCTAGATTTCGTACCTCAATCCATTAATTTACCTAGAAAAATTTTCTTCATCATTCTCCCTATGTCATGCTCTTATGTTCAAATTATACAATTCTTTGGTATACTCTTTCACTGAAAAACCTTTCTCTCTCAGATTTTGCAACTTCCTGAACATATTTAACTAATAATCCTTGGGTATGAATTTATCCTTGAGCTTAGCTACCATTCTATCCCAACTCTTGATTTTGGTCTTACCTTTCCTCCTTCTGTCAGCTTGCAACTCATTCCACCATAAAGTTGGATGTCCCTTCAATCTAGTCACTGCATGTTTTACCTTCTTCTCATCATCAATTTCCTCATAGTTAAAGTACTTGTCTAAAGCACTTATCCAGTCAAGAAATTCTTCCACATTTAAATTACCTTCATACATCGAGACTTCTGTTTTTTCTCTGGTTCCGAGCTTGACAATAACACTCATCAATCACTCCTCTGCTACTTTTTCTCCTACAACTTCTTATGCTTCCACATCTTCATTTTTAGTTTCACTGACATCACCAACTTCAGGTGATATTCATTGTGTTGTCTCCATGGCGTCCAAAATTGCACGAAGTTGCCTCATTTCTTCTTCCATGGTTGCATTGACTACAGGTCTCTCCTTGCATCTTCTTAGCGGCATGGTTCCAAATATTCTTTTCACATAGAGCTTAATTCCTGCTCTGATAGCACTTAATGAAAAACCCCACCACTCTTGCAGTTCGCACGACCTCCTGGTCTAGAATCGTTCACGTAAGGGCACTGAATTAGATCTCGGTTTCTCGTTGAACCCTCGAAATACTCTGCCACATGATTTTTTTCTCTTTTCCCTGCACACAAATTTGCGTGCGCGATGGTTTTATCATGTCAATGGAGAAATCCATGTGACCTCAGGCCAAAACCATGGGCTAATCTCTTTAACCTATAGGAGCTACGACACTTCAGAGCTCCAGGCTTTGGGAGTTCTAACTACAACACACAAAAATTCTCGCGAATTTCAAATTCGTGAACATATGAACAAAGGCGGGGATCAACGACTCACAATATGTTCCTTGATCTATGATTCATGAAAATTCCGAGACTCAGGGCTTCGAGAGTTTTCCCTGTCTAAATGTGTAACACCTTCGAATGCGCAAACTCCAAACTGGAAAATCAGATGGTTGACGTTCGCCTTTAATCGATGACCTAAGATTACTCTGAGCTCCGGGCTTCAAATATCTTCACGATACAACAATTCAAATTCTCTGAATGCCAAACTGGTGAAGGGATGGATCTATGATCCACGTGTCCCTCTCAACAGACGATCAAGATATACTTCAGCCTTTGGGAGTTCTCAAGCCAAAACACTTTACGCCTCCATTCTCCTGAACTGTCATATTCCTGAATCACTAGCAATATGCTGACACATGGCCCTGGCACCAATGGTCAGGATCTTCTCCTGGCTTCGTAGCTTAGGTAGTTTTTCACACTCTTGCAACAACACTTCAGGTTCACCGGATAGCTGGACTTCTAGATAACTGTTTATTTGCGAACACGTGTCCCCCATCTACCAACGATCTAGATTAAATTCAGACTTCAGGACTTTGGGAAATTTGTCTTCTCCACGACACACACCCTAAAACTATCGAATTCTTGAAGTCCAAAGGACTTAAAGGGTTAACACCCATGCACCTTATCCAGATTTGACGGTTGTGAAAAATTATGGCTTCTCCTGAACGGATCTTGTCCGCTCAACCTCCAAAACAAATGAATACTTTCTCCAAGGACCTTCCTTCACTATTCTTCTCGAGCTTTGTCACTTTAAGTGATTCTAACCTTGGTGCACACCTTGCACTACTTCTCCTAAGTTTGAGACTTAGAAACAATCTCTTACACACTCCTTGCGCTCACTCTCCTTGAGACTCTCTCAACACTTCACTAAGTGTTGGCCCTGGGCACTCACTGCATAGGTCTATCCTACAAGCTTTTTATACTCAAACGAGTATATGTGCACTCCTTGCACTCACTCTATGAAATTCACTCTATCTCTCCTGAGATATCGAGTCTGTAAATGACTCTTCCTTCACACTCCTTGTGTGGCCACTGTGCGCTCCTTGCACGAGGATTTTAGAAGAGAAACAATTGAAACTTATAGAACATCAAAGTTTCATTCATTCAACTATACAATACACACACATGCATATAAACACATAAAATAGATAACATAACATTACCCAAATAACATAGAGATAAGAAAACTCATACATGTGAAGTAAATCTCCTCTATTATATTCCTTTAGGAAAACAATTACAAGAGTTCCCACAACTCTCATCTTCTCTCTTTCTTCACAGTAATCACAATGATCTCAACAACAAATACAACAATATTCAACAACCTATCTTGGGCATAGATTACATACATTTATACATGGAGGGGCTTCTCGATCCTTCATTTCGACTGCTTTCACATCATAATTAAAGCATTCTACCACTAAGATTATTAAAATTAAATGAGAATTTACAATATAGATATGAGTCTATGCTCCAAATCTATACAATCCTTTGGGCATTAAAGAAATTACAATCTCCTAGATTGTTTACAATGGCTCACGCCTCAAAATATTACGGGCCTTTAATTACAATATTTTCAAAACATTAAAGTGATGCACTCTCCTTGGAATCCAAAACCAATTTGAATGCGAACGCTGGATGTTGATTTGTCCTCCACTTGGCCTCTTTGAATGTTGATGGAGATGCTCTTGCATCACCCTGTCACTCACAATTTTTTTGGGCGATCCGTGAAACCGAAAAATCTCTTTGAAAAACAAATATACCACATGAGATGTACTATAGTCCATGGATATGGAAAAAAAAGGGGAAAATTTTGTAAAGCGATCAACTACCACAAATATGCGATCCTTCCCATGTGCCTTGGGAAGCCCTATAATAAAATCCATAGACACACTCTCCCACTTACGCTCAGGAACGGGGAGGGGCTCCAATAGACTTGGTGGGCGAGTATAGCTTATATTTATTTTGTTGTCAAGTGGCACATTCTTTGATGTGGTTCATGATGTTTCCCTTGAGACCCTTCCAAGAAAACCTTTTCCTTATCTGTCTGTATGTTTTAAGGAATCCTTGATGCCCTACTAATGATGAGTCATGAAATGTTTGTAGCACCCTTTTCATAAAAAAAGGATTCAGGAACTAGGTAGATCCTTCCCTTGTAGTAAATGATATCATTAGTAATTTTGTACCTGTCATCCTGCAACTGTCCATCCATAAACTCACATGCAAATTTGTTTTTAGATTATTTCACCAAAAGATGGGATTTCAAGTCAACTAATATTTCTGACATGGAATATGCTGAGGGTGTCCTGGAAAATGGATCTGCCACCACTTTATTATTCCCTTTCACATATTCTATATCAAAGTTATATGCCTGAATATTGCTCACCCATTTTTTCTTTCTCTCATTAAGGTCCTTTTTCTCCAGAAAGTACTAAGACTATTATGGTCTGTTCTTACCACAAATCTCACTCCAACTAAATATTGCATGAACTCGTGCAGAGCGTGCATTATGGATAGAATATATTTGTCATAAATGGTATACAATAACTATGGTCCCCTCAATTTTCGTCTTTCATAGGTAATGGGGTGCGTATTTTTCATTAATATGACTCCAACCCCCTCTCTCAATGCATCACACTCCAAGGTGAAGCGATGAGAGAAATTAGGAAAGGATAAGACAAGACAAGTGATCATCACCTTATTCATTTTGTTGAATGTCAACTATGCCTCTATATCCCACTTGAATGCACCCTTCTTGGTCAAATCAGTGGATTGTGCACATAAC
>JZKD02S0673045.1:4817-15405 GCA_000966675.3 Picea glauca | reverse complement strand
AAATTCAATAACCCACTTCTCAAATGGATGAAGTGCTCTAAATGACTAAAGGGGTAATTCATGTATGCGTGATGGCTTCCCTACTCTTTGGTAGGTGTCACAAGATCTAGCATACTCTTTATCATCTTTAAATAATGTATCCCATCATAATCCATCTTGAAGCACCTTTTGTGCAGTAGCTTTACCTCCAACATGTCCTCCCACAACTCCACCATGGCATTCCCATAGGATATCTTTCCTTTCATGGTTCAAGACACATCTCCTAAGGATGTTGTCTAGTCCCAATTTGTAAAGTTTTCATGAAATCAATTGAAAGTCGGCTATGAGAACCACCATATGTCATTTTTAGGTTGCAAAGTAAGTTTTTGGGTAGGTCCCTATATTGAGGAGGACAACAATGTCTTCAATATACTCTAGGATGGCCTGAATTCAAAATAGGTCTACATATAGGAGTTGATCATCTATTTCTCCACCACTTTCCCCTGATTCCAACCTGGAAAGGTGATCTAGACCTACATTGAATCTTCATGGTTTAACAATTACTTCGAATGAAAACTCCTGAAAGAGCAGTAGACACCTACAAATCCTTCCTTTAACTACTAGTTTATTGATTAGGTACTTCAACATAGAGTGGTCAATAAAAAACTTGAAATGAGAGCCTAACAAATAGTGTCTAAACTTTTGGAATGCATATATCATAGCTAGACCTTCCCTTTCAGTGGTTTTGTAGTTGCGTTCAGCTTGCGGAAATTTTCTACTGGAAAAATAGATAGGGTAGCCCATATTTCCTTCCCATGGTTGCACTAAAATGGCTCCTAGGGAAATACTTAGTTTTTCTTTGAGAATGTTAAATGCTTTGTCACATTCTGGTGTCCACCGAAATATTTCAGACTTTTTTAGCAAATGTTCTAGAGGTGCGGTGATAGTTTCATATATTCTGATAAACCTGAGGTAATATCTTGTATGTCCAAGTGTCGAGCGTAACACTTTATCACATGTAGGTGGCGACATGTTCAGAATGACCGCAACTTTAGCTGGGTCTACCAAGACTCCTTGCCAGCATACAATATGGCCTAGCAGAATGCCATGTGGTACATAGAAGATGCACTTTCTTACATTTAGGGATATCTATTGTTCACAAAATCTATCAAACATTAACCGGAGTATCCCTACATGTTCCTTTAATAGGTTGTATATTGTCCAATCGTCCATCTATACCTCTACAAACTTGTGGATGAACTCTTGAAATGTTGCTATTATGATCTGAGAGAAGAATGGAGGGGAATTATTTAATCCAGAGGACATTACATTGTATGTGAAGGATCCCCATTAAGTTATTAATGTGGTCTTCTTCTTGTCTTCCTCTCCAATTCTGACTTGGTGATATCTTGAGAATTTGTCTGTAAACGAATAAGATTATTTTCCCACAACCTGATTTATTATTTTGTCACTGAAAGGTGTTAGAAACAGATCATGCACACATGAATAATTCAGAATTCTTTAGTCCACACATACACAAAAAAAAATTGTATCCTTCTTGCTCTGGTTAACTATTGTGATAACCCACTCAACTTCTTCAATTTGGAAGATAAGTTCTGCCACAAGAATTTTGTCTACTTCCTTATTGACCTTCTCTTTTATTTTAGGATTAAGGTGGTATGGTTTGTGCTTCATAGGTTTTGAATCAGGTTTAAATTGATTTTCATTTCTCCCATGCTTCTTTTATACCTTTTAGTTCTGAGAACATTTTGGGGAACAAGTCCTCATACTCCTGCAATAGGTTGTGGACTTAATTCATGGTCTGCTCATCCTAGTAATCTCCTATGGAATCTATCTTAGGATGCTTTGTACTCCCTATGTTAACTTTTCACAACTTTAGTGGATGGTTATAAGAGCTATAGGTGTGACTAGTGTTGACGGGAAAAATTGACCGTTCGTCAACTGGAAGAGCGAGTTCGGTCCGGGTTTGTCTAAATAACCCAAGCCGTTTGGTGTAACTCGTTCTGACGGGTTTAATGGCTCCGTTAGCCAATCTAAGAATCCTAGAAGAAAAAAATAAAAGAGAAAAATAACTAACAAACTATTAAACACACTATATAAATGTACATATGTTCAAATGTAACTATAGTAGTTGTATTTAAGCAGAATATATACAAGTCTCATTTATTTACACAATTTACAAGCTGCAAGTTTTAATCGAAACTTACGAAAATCGATGTGAAAAATGATTGCTTCTAAGAAGGAGATAAAGAAAGAACATACATTTTTTTTTATTGTTTTTCTTTTATAAATTTAAAGAATCTTGCAAAAAAAACATTAATGAAACATGAACATGTGGATAGTCAAAGATGAACCATACATTCTAGTTTCAATGATATGTAAATGAAAGAAAAATACAAAGAATCTATCCTGTCAGTGAATTAGTGAAGTTTATCCAAGAATCTGCATGAGTAGTGAACATCCAACTGCCATGTCCAAGAGATAAATCTGCAATGAACCTTATGAATATTCTAAATAAATTCAGAACATGTATTGGCAGTTTAGGTTTTAATGACAGAAAAAGAAACACAAACATAAACACGTGATCTCATAATTATACATGATTACAACAAGATAAATCTGGAAGCAATCTATGCATTTTATCATTCAATTTAAAATTCAAAGATAAATCTCATTATTTAAATCGAATATATAATCACAACATTTGTATTTTGATGAAGCAAATGATAGATGGTATTTATAATATAAACTTTCTACACATCACAGATCATTTAATCTAAAGATATCAGACTTTCACATGTAACAAGATTAAAAAAAACATTAATAACAACATTATAAACAAAAGGCTAAAGCCAAAATGCATATATGTCATTCTATTAAGTTTTTTGAATCAATTATCCATTTTGTAGTCCTAGAAGAAATTATTTGGATAATAGACTTTAAAGATTAGAAAAATTAATACATAAATAATAATAATTAACCATGTATTGATAAAAAGACTAAAGCTATTTACATCAATGCATATCAATTATTCAAAGAATATGAAGATATTATATGAAAATAAAACCATTTTACTTATAGGACAAAAGCCATTAAGCAACCTGGAATTCCATATTCTTCTTTAAAAATACTCGTCCATTCTCCCAAAGCTTCCATCCATCCATTACTCCATTTGAAAAAAAATAAAAAGTTTACAAAAGTAATAATATACAAAAGAGAAAGGATTAAAATCCTCCTCTCCAATTCTTGGATCCCCCTTGGCTCTGATCTTTCTCATATACTTATAAAATGAATGAACAGTCTGGGCGTCACTTTTAATTTCTGGCACCTGAAATTTGCCTCTAAACGAGACCCAAATATCTCTCAAATCGTGCATTTGTTTGGGAAAATATCTACGCGGAAGGTAAATGGGTCCATTTTAGTTTTGGGTTTTCAACCGTTTCTCCAAATTCCTCACGGTTTGGCTGCAATCAGTCCTGCCAAATCGTGTGTCTAATCTTGATGCCTTTCCAAATTTTATATGTTCTTGCTCATAAAATTGTTTGTAGAAATCCAAAATTATTTTTGGATCAATCATCTTGAACGTATTTGGATAATAAAATCAAGAAATGATCATATCCGTATCAAATATTTGATAATAGAAAACTGTGAAACAAAAATAAACCTAAATTAATAACCTAAAAATTGTGAATAAAACAAAATCTAGAAAAAAAAAAAATGAATATAAACTAACTATAACTTATAAACAAACATTATTTATATTTTCCTTTCAAATATGATCTTAATTATAGAAGCTTCAAGTTAATGGAGAAGAGAATAAAATCAAACAAATCATAGATAATTCTTTTATTATTATTAATATAAGATGCAAAATGAAAAAAGAATTTAATTAATTAATATCACCAAATGATTTCATGAAAATGAGAAACCAACCAAGATATTATTTTATAAAGTATTGAACACATTATTCAAAATAGTCAAACTTGCTAATGAGAAAAAGAATAAACACATAATCATATTTTAAACAAAAGTAATTAACGTTTTTGTTTAAATTGAGATTTTTATGCTCGTTTTTAACTTTTGACATATACTCTTATAATAAATGACTCATACTAAAGAGAATGTCTTAAGTTTGTCTCAAAGCAAGCCAAGGAATGGAACTATTTGAAAAGGTTGATTCTGTAGCTCATTATAGTTATCAAGATTTTAATAGGGGCCCTTTAAATTTTGTAAAAATATAAGGGGAGTTGTTGGGGCCCAACAACTAGGTAAAGTATCATGAATCTCTCTATTGCCTTTCGTTTCTTTAATAATTAAGTTTCTAAGTTCTTCTAAGTCATTGGGGTTTTCCAAGGATTTATCAACTTTGTAGCAAACTATAGGTATCTTATCAAATTCATGACTTAGACTAGATTGAATTACTTGAACATGGTCAACACATACTAATGGCTTTGATATTTGTTTGCAAATATCAGTAAAAATCATTTCTCAGATTCTTTGAAGGACTGTGTTGAGCTAAGGGTACTTACCTATAAAGGGGAAGTCCTTGCAAAACTGGTCTTGTAAGGTCTTCCAACAACTCATTTGTCTTCTAGTCTCTTCATGTATGTACCAGGATTTTGGTATTGGAACCAATGAGTGGAGAACTACATGAACCCATAGGTGAGAGGGTACTTCCACAACTTGCCATGGTTTTAAGCAATTCTCAATATGCACTTTGGGGTCAGAATGTCCATTGAGCATTTTCACATATTGAAAATCTATATTCATCTCTTCTTTCAGTTGATCCATAATTTGGAATCGACATCAGATGGCTTGCCTCATGTCTTCCCACTCCATAATCAAGGCTCTGTGAGTGACCCACCATCTAGCAGGGGTATCCTATAAGGCTAAGTCAAGTACAAAGATCCTTTGATTTGTCATTATTTTCTCTTTCATGCTAGCAAGAAAAATGTGTAACTATGAGGTACCATCATATGTTGGGTGCTCTCTAATCTCGGTTCCAATCCATACCATTTCTTTGAAAATTGCGCATCATCTTGAGAATCAATCATATGAGCCTTCTTGCCAACTTTCAAATGCTAATTATGAATCCTCATCGGCAGAATGTATGCTTCTCCAACTTACTGATCCATCTGCAGTTGGATTTATGTAATCTGATCTCATTCCTGCTATTATGGTGTATAATTGGTCAAGAGAATCCTATTCCATATTGTTTTCCATTGACTAAATGTATCTAGGCCCAACATACGGATATAAGGGCTAAACCACTTTTATCCCATCTACTTCAAACATCATGGTTTCCTTCTTTAGATCAATGATAGCATAGTTTTTGTATGCCCAATAAATTCTTAGTAGAGAAAGGAAGGGATCCTTATCTCCCACGATTTCAATTACTTCAAAATCATCTATGGTTTTAACTCCCGTAACATCTATTTCTACATTTTCCAACCTTCCTACTGGGAAAATGTAGTATTGGTTTTCCATTCTCAACTGGATGGGGGAATACACTAACTGAGGTTTTCCCAAAGCTTCCCAAGTATTTTTGGGTAGGATGTTGACATCGGATCCCAAATCTAGCATGAGATCTTTAATTTTGAAATCATCTAGCTTGGCTTCTAACCTAAATTATTTTCCTATTCACACCTTTCTTCTTTGTATTCTTCAGGTATTCATCTCAGGGAGATGTTATAAAAACAATATCGTGGAGAAATAAAATCATACAAATGAAGAAATAAAATATAGAAGACACATAGTAAAATAGAAACACAAATATGTGTGGTTCATCCAGTGTGGGATACGTCCACCAGAGAAATTTCCAGGTCCTTTCTTTATTATTATCCAACAAATGAAGGGATACAACCTACAACACACTCATTGTAACTTCCTCTTCTTTCTCTCACAATATTCTCTCTCAGAATACAATATTCAAAATAATACATAGCCACAATACATTTCCCTCAGAAAAGAGGGTTTCCTTATAGGGAAAAAAACCCTAACATAACTTCTATCGTCAGATCTGCGACATTATAATGAACAATACATATTTATAATAAAATTACAACATACATTTACAAGAAAAAAATTCCTTTGTGGGCTTCACCCTCGAACCCCTACTGAGGGCTTGCTTGACCCCAGACCCCGCAGAGGGGGTAATCCCCCTCTGCACTCCCTCGCATGGAAGAGTGTACATTCTTCCAGGGTGTAAAGTATTCATGGGGTATAAACACAGGAAAACAAAGACCTATGAATTAGGAAGATAATCAGGCTCCACAACCAACAATCTCCCACTTGGATATTGATCTCAACAACTCCACTGTTTTTGTATCTACTGGAATATGAACCTTCTTGGACATGGAAAATTTCTCAACCTCACCTTCGTGCTTGAAGACTAACTGAAACTGAGTAGGAACTCAGTTTCTCCCTAGTCACTCCCTTTATTAACATGTCTGCAGTACTCTGGCTAGTGTATATATTTTCCAACTTCAAATTTCCATCTTCCAAGATGGATCGTATGAAATGGTACCTAATATGTATATGCTTTGTATTCAAATGGAATTCTGAGTTCTTTGCAAGATGAATGGAACACTCACTGTCACAGTACAACCTGTTATTCTCTTACTTCTTTCCCAATTCCTCCATAAACCTATGTAACCAAATCATCTCTTTACTAGCCTCTGTAGCAAAAACATACTCTTCCTCTGTTGTTGAAAGTGAAACAACCTTTTGAAGTTTTTAAATCCAACTTACTGTCGTTACAACTACAATAAAAACATACCCTGTGGTGCTTCTCCTGCTATATTTATCACCTTCCATATTTGAATCAACATATCCCTATAGAACAATGTTTGAGCCTCCAAAACATAATTCATGAGTAACGGTACCTCTCAAATACCTAATAATTCACTTTACCGCCTCCCAATGTTCTTTACCTGGATTTTTCATATACCTGCTCACAACTCCCACTGCATGTGCAATATCTGGTCTTGTGCAAACTATTGCAAACATCAGCCTGCCAACTGTTGATGAATAAGGGACCATGGACATGTATTATATTTCCTCATGTTTCTTGAGACACATTTCCTTAGTTAATTTTAAATGACTAGCCAAAGGTGTACTAACTAGTTTTGCATTCTGCATTCTAAACCTCTCAAACACCTTCCTTATGTACTCACCCTAAGATAATGTCAATTTGTGATTTTGCCCGTCTCTTTTTATTCTCATACCAAGGATTTTCTTTGTAGCACCCAAATCCTTCATCGCAAATGAATTAGATAATTTATTCTTGAGTACATTTATATCCTACATATAAGACCTTGCAACAAGCATGCCATCTACATACAATAGAAATATAATATAGCTTCCATTTTCTATATTTTTAAAATAAGCACAGTGAACAGAATGGCATCTACTATAACCTTGTTCTGTCATAAACATGTCAAACTTCAAATACCACTACCTTGGACCTTTCTTTAGGCCATACAATATCTTCTTCAACTTGCATACTGAATTCTCCTTTCCTTTGACATCATACCCTTGTGGCTAATGCATATAAATGTCTTCCTCCAAATCCCCATGGAGAAAATATGTTTTTACATCTAACTGTTCAAGATGCAAATATTCTACTACCACAAGAATTAAAATAGTCCTAATTGAAGTCATTTTAACAAAAGGAGAAAATATTTCATCAAAATATATACCTTTATTTTGTGCAAACCCCTTTACAACAAGTCTAGCAGTGTACCACTTTTTTTCTCCATCTTCTTCCTTCAACTTGTAAACCCATTTATTCTGCAATGTTCTTTTTCCTATAGGCAACTAAACCAAGTCCCAAGTCTGGTTATTTACCAAGGAATCCATCTCCTCTTTCATGCCTTTCTCCCACTTCTTTTTGGTGTCTACCTGCATTGCCTCTTCATAACATTCTAATTCACCAAAATCAGTCAACAATATATAATATAATGAAGGAGAGTATCGTTCAGGGGGTATACTAAACCTGGTGGATTTTCTAATAACACTTGCAGGACTTTGAGGTACATGTTGATCATGTTGTTGTACATTATGATTTTATGGTACCTTTGGAATTTCTTTTTCAGTGATCTCATCAAGCACTGCGTATTTTGGTTTTCCTTTTTCTTGTTTCTTTCCCTGCAACTGATCTTTGTACTTGAAATTCTCATTGAATATGACATCTCTACTCCTAATTATTTTTTTATTTTCATAATCCCATAAGCGATAACCAAAATCATTAACATTGTATCCAATAAAGGTACACTCTTGTATTTTTCTTCAATTTTTGTTCTATTTTCTTTATCAATATGGACAAATTATTCACAACTGAATGTCTTCAAAAAAGAATATTTTACCTTTTTTCTTGTCCATGCCTCCTCTAGAAATATACCATCCAAAGATCTTGAAGGTCCTCTTTTTATTAAGTAAACAATGGTACCTACAACATCTTCCCAAAACTGTAAGGCAAAACCAACATACAATCTCATACTCGTTGCATGCTCCATGATTGTCTTGTTCATCCTTTCTAACACACCATTTTCTTGTGGTGTTTCTGATGATCACCCATCAATCTAGGAAAATTTTTATAAATTGATGGAAATTATTAATGCTTGCAGTTGGAAGATCCTTAAACCAATTTTTGACTTTACCTCGCAATGACAGGGAAAATATTCTAATTCAGACATCATCATCTTCTACCTCAAACAGATCAAGAAAATCCTCAAGACTTTGAATGTGTTTTTCAATAGTGATCTTCACATTTTCTCCATCAAACCTGGGCAGATTATTGATGTAATTGACAGGGAGGTCACGAATAATAGGAGGAAAATATAGGGGCTTGTATCTGTCGGGGATTTTTGCAGGTATAGAAGGTAAAGTAAGAGGCTTATAATCGTTTGACAACCTGGAAAAAGTAGGAGATAAAGCATGAGGCTCATGTCTCACTAGGCTTTCTACATGTGCATCTGGGATGTGCAAAGGTGTATGAGTATGTACATGATCTACAATTTGGGGCTTAGTCTCTTAAGGCTCATCAATTAGTATGTGGTCAATGCAATATTTAGCAATGTACTTTTGATCAAGTTTAGAATAATACATAACATAATTACAGATAAAACCAAAGATGCCTTGAACGTAATTTGGGCTTGAGTACCTGATATTTCTAGGTTGCTTAGTCATGCTTCAGGCTCTTCCCCCAGTGGATTCTTTGAGTTGGCACTGTCTGGAGCTTATTACAGTCAGGTGAAAGATTTTAGATTTCATGTGTCTGTTCACTGTCCACCATTAGTGATCAGATCTGGAACTTGAAGTGCACTACTGGAGAAAGCCCCCCAGTATGGTCGTCATTTTTTTATCACCCTATAATTTCCCAGTTTGAGGAGGAAATTGATAGGGGTAACCACAAAACCTCTTCGAGTAAAGGATCTATCACTCCAAGATTCGGAGAGGGATATCTCTATCAGATTTAGATTTGTTTGAGCATGGATCTTAGGATAGTTATGAGGTCCATAATTTGTTTTAGATTTGATATGTTTGGATGAAGGGATGCTTTAAGTCTCCATTGGGCGATGGGGTCTGTGTTTAAATATAAAGATCAATCTTGGATCTAAAATAAGTTTTCTCCACAGGGAGAGGTAGTAAAAATGTTGGATTGAATCAATTAAAATGATAATGGATAAGACTGAAAAGGAAATAGGTTTACTAATTAGAGGAGCAATTAATAATTCATGGGCTTAGCTTCAGATGGAAAACATAGAGATTATCAAAAGATCAAATACAGAGTATTATAGTAATAAATTATGTTCTATTTACTCTCCTTTAATAATAAGAGCTGAATAAACATATGGAATCATAACAAGAAGAATAGTTTACAAAGAAAATTAATGGCACCAACACTTCAACATAAGAATCTTGTGAATAGTTTTCTATTTCTGGTCCATATTTGAAAGGTTACAGAATAGATTTAGGATACAAAGGTCTCCGAAATCAACCCTTTAGAATTAAATTTACATGAATATATAGGAAATATCTCTCCTCAATCTTAGGAAGTCAGATTCAACCATATCGGCCAAAAATAATAATAAATCCCCAAAAATCTGGAATTGTCCGCCATGAAAGATGGGCAGAACTGCTGCAAAAAAGGGGTCTACTCAGACATATCTTTATCCTCAACGGTGACACCTATGAAAACACTTAAGGAGTTTATTGTATATGATTTTTTCTATAGAAAAAACCTCTTTCAGTTTCTCAAATTTCGTCTCCAAATCGTCAAAACATCTCCCGCAAAATCAGGACTGAAACAGGAAAAATGCAAAAAAAAAAACATGAGGATGCAATATGGATTCGATTGTCCCAAATGGTGGCATCTGTAAAAAATATGAAAGAAATTTTTTTTCTTCAACCCGTGCTGAACAAAAACCTCACTAGGTTTTTTAAAATTCACTTCCATTTGCCGGAAATCCTTCCCGGAAATTTACTGGTCGAAACTGGCAAAAATGTGGTTTTGTGAATTTTGGGGGAGGGCGGTTTTGCAGGGGAAAGTGGTTTACTTGGACCCCCCTTGAGGTGGTAAGTGGTA
>JZKD02S0673023.1:0-15405 GCA_000966675.3 Picea glauca | reverse complement strand
TGCCATATGTGCTTTTTCATCGCATTTCTTCACTAAGGATAACACCAAAAACATCATCAAATTTTAAAGTATTTGAACCAGAGACAAAGTTACTTATAGCCATGACCAAGACGTTCCATCTTTCTGGCAATGAGCACAAGATTAGAAGAGCCCTGACCTCATCATCAAATTCCACTTTTACAGAACTTAGTTGATTATAAACCGTATTAAATTCATTTAAATGATCTGCAGACCCACCTTCTGACATCTTCATATTAAATAATCTCTTCATTAGAAATAGCTTATTGGATGCCAAGGGTTTTTCATACAGTTTAGCCAGTGCATCCATTAGATCCTTCATTGTCTTTTCTTTCAAAATATTGAAAGCCACCGACATTGTCAGGCTCAGCCATATCGTTCCTAGTGCCTTTCTATCAAGAACCTCCCATTCTTTTTCCTTCATGGTTGTCGAATTATTTGTTATTCCACCCAATGGTAGGAATAAATCCTTCTGATATAAATAATCCTCCATGTACATCTTCCACAACTCATACTTTTGGTCGTTAAATTTCTCGACCCTAAACTTTCCATCTTCCTCCATTTCTCCCACTCAAACTAGGAACCCTGTTTTCCTACGAGTTACCTTTTTCTCTGATACCAGTTGTTAGAAAACCTGGATCATGGAGCAATAAAATAAAACAAATGCAAAAATTAAACACAGAAGATACACAATCCAATAGAGACACAGATATACATGGTTCACCTAGTGTGGGCTATGTCCACCAGAGAAATTTCCAAGTCCTTCCTTTATTATTATCCAACAAATGAAGGGATACAACCTACAACACACCCGTTGCATATTCCTCTTCTTTCTCTCACAGTCTCCTCACTCATAATACAATATTCAAAATAATGCATAGCCGCAATACATTTCCCTCATAAAAGAGGGTTTCCTTATAGGGAAAAAAACCATAACATAACTTTTACCATCAGATCTGTGACCTTATAATTAATGGTCTATATTTACAATGAAATTACAATATACATTTACAAGGAAATGTTTCGTTCGGGGGCTCGCTTACCCCCGAACCCCGCAGAGGGGGTAACCCCCCTCTGCACTCCCCTGCATGGAGGAGTGTGCATTCTTCCCGGGTGTAAATTCTTCATGGGGTATAAACACAGATGAAAACAAAGACCTCTGAATCAGGAAGGTAATCAGGCTCCACAACCAACATTGTTAATATTTAGTGAAATTAGGGGTGTTCTTTAATATCCCATGAATGCATGTGCTATGTCACAAGTTCATAGAGTGAATATCCCATGCCTATATGCCCCCCATATATGTGATTTACAAAATGCCACTTTCTTCCAAAAGCAATTGTGAGATACATGAAGAAAAAACACTTTGTTATTGGAGGAAGAATCTACAGACTTAAATGGGTGGAAAATAGTAATATTTCCACTTTGTTATTGGAGAAAGAATCTACAGAATCAAATCAGTGGAAAATAGTAATGATTCCACCTCATATATTGTTCAAAACAAAGAACATTAGTGTAGCATAAGAAGGTAGAAGGAATTTTTATTGGGTGTTAACTGTTTATCAAAGAGAATCTAAACATCCATTCCCAAACCTACCATCATAGAAGATGGATCTAGTTGACATTGCAAGTTTGCAACTTAAAGGATATGCAATAAGGTAGATAGGTTTAGAATGATAAAATCAAGAGTCCATTGTTGAACGTGAAGATAATTCAAGTCCATTTGCAAAATTTGTAACTTATTAAGAATTGAAGGAGAGACTTATATGATTACAATGTAGAAGCAGAGAAAATTGATGTTTAAGACATAGGGGATTGAGAATTATGTTAGATAAAATATCCTCAAGAAAGGAAGGGGGGAAATCATTTGGGGGGAGCCATCTAATCTTGTATAAAAATTCTCTTTGGTTGCCAGACTCTAATGATACAGTGATTCAAAGTTCTCATTGATCCAAAACTCTAATCAATTTTTTGATGATTTCAATGGACTCAAAATTGAGAAAAACATTTAGGGTGATCCTTACATCCCGCATAAAACTTGGATCATGGTGTAACTCTGCCAAGACCTGAATTTTTTGTCAAATTATTATGTGCATAATGATTAGAAAGATGGTCATTTTTCTACAAGATTAGCTTACTCAAAGCCTTCGAAGAGAGAAACAAAAGGAAAGGTGAGACATAAGGTGGGAAAGCCCATCCAAGGTTGAATGAACTCCCATCAACCAACTAATATTGCATCAAAACCAACTCAAACACACTATGTAACACCATGTTTCCTCCAGTGTGTAAAAATAACTATATTGGCCAAGAACTATGGCAAACTCAAAGATGTGAATGTTTGATTTGATGGACCTTTGTATAAAAGGTCGATGAATGTAAATTATGTTATGAATATGTGTTGCATGACTGCTGGGAGGGAGATGTGCTAAAAGAGGCCACGATGGCTAATGAGAGGTGGTGGAAGGGACCTAGAATGGTTGCGTTAACTTCCACCGAACCAATACCGTACTGGTTTTTACTTTCTCAAAGACCAAATAAACTCTTTGACCTTGGAATGAATTACCTGCTAGGATGGTAGGTGGGGAGGCTCCTCAAGAGTTAATGAGGGGATGGGGGTGAACCGCCCATCCGTAGAAGCTCCCAGACCTGACCATGGATGGGGGAATTTGTGCCACACACAATCTTGCAGAAAAGGAAAGAAAGGAAGTGTGGGAAAAGAGGAGTGGGGGGGGGGAGAACGCGCATGATAGGGATCGCGGAAGAAAACCGGAGGAGCTCTGGAAATATAGTGAGTTCTGAACAGAGGAGAAGGAGAGTAACCTTCATCCTTGACTTCCGTTGACCTGGAAGTAGGAGACTGAATCTCAAGCATTGTGGTCTAGCTAGAGGGTGGCTAGTGGTAAATCTGTTTGGAGTCACTGGGCCTACGGTTGGGTGGAAAAGAGCACCCCTCTCAGCAGTCATGTCACACTTTGTGTTTTCTGATAAGTGTTTATATCTTGTATCTTGAATTGAATATACTGGACACATGATCATGTTTGTACACTCATAAATGGTTTCTGTATAGAAGTGTTTGCCTGGTGTTTTGATCAGAAATAATACATGCATGCTTATACTTATATGACCATAATAGGTTTATGTATAGAATGAATAATTTCAGATTATGAGTCTGTTCCTTTGAGATTTGTTCCATCTACTTGACTCACGCTATGTCTTGGTTTGATTTCCCGAAGGCACCTCCTCTCGGGAAGTTTCCTCAACTTCCAGAGCCAGAGTGAGTTCCTTGAAAAGACTACCGTTATGGTAAACCCACGAGTTTACTTTACCCCTGTCACAGATTAGGGAGGATTTTCAATTAGGTCACCAAGTCTAGGGATAATTACCCAAGAACCCTTTGAAGGTCCCGATGACCTAGGTCTGGAAACCTTGTACAAGAAAGAGTAGTTCTCTCAGGATTCGAAGTCATGGGAGTTTGAAGCCCCAAGAGGTTGAATATCGTGAATCAAGCTCAGAAAGGATAGCGAGTCCCATTTATCGAAAGAGAATACCCCATTGTTTGGTAGACGAACGGTCGAAATCCTTTCGGAAATACCCCAGATTTGTCAAGACCGATGGATCTAGAGGAGGAGCGCAGGCGTTAATACCTCGACCCCTTCATCCTTCACAAGTAGCGATGGGATCCAGGACCATAGATCCAAGGATCTGTTGGAGCTCTATGGACCATTGGATCAGGGGAGGCTCACAGCCGTTAATTTCATATATAAATTTCCTTATCGGGAATTCAGAGATCGGAGTTTCGAAAGGTAAGGAAACACTCTGCTGTGGATTTTCTCTAGTCACAAAATCCCGGTATACAAAACCCCGAATCGGTTTAGCGTGAATAGGTTTCGATGTTTTGGCACCTAGGAAACCCAAGGGCAAGAACCCTCATCTTCGCCAGTCGCGAAATCCTGGTACACGAAACCCCGAATCGGTTTAGCGTGAATAGGTTTCGACGTTTCGGCACTCGGGAAACCCAAGGGCAAGACCCCTCATATTCACCAGTCACGAAATCCCGGTACACGAAACCCTGAATCAGTTTAGCGTGAATAGGTTTCGGCATTTCGGTACTCGGGAAACCCAAGCGCAAGACCCCTTGTCTTCGCGAGTCGCGAAATCCTGGTACGCGAAACCCCGATGCGCTCTGTGGATGAGCCCTAGGTCACTGGACAGGGTCTTGTGGTAGGAAGGAGGAGTCCCGAAAGAATCTGTACCGCCCATTTGTAGGGACATGTGGCAAAGATCTAAAGCCACCAGGGTTCTGGACATCAGAGGAATAGAAGTGAAGACCTCGCCAAAAATCCCGAAAGGTAGAATGTCGAGAATTAATCTGGGTCGTTGATCAAGTCGATGATCTAGACCATAGATCCAGATGATACCGGGATTTTGGGTTCTAGGGATTCAAAAGGGAAAGGAGGAACGTTTGCATCGCGACTCCCCGAATCGCGAAACCCCAAAAGCATTTAGAGGAATAGCATTAGGTCATAGGACCGGTCGTATGAAAAGCGACCCAAGGGAGGAGCTAAGGATCTGTTAGACCCTTTCGGATTTTGGCATTTCAAAAGACAGAGAACAGGGGAACGCTTGGATTGCGATTCCCCGAATCATGAAAGACGGAAGTGCCTTTTTGGTAAGGCTTTTGTTCATAGCCAACGATCACATGGAGGAGGATAAGGGAAGGGATGGTCTGTGTTAGGCCCCATATAAATTCAGGGATTCTGTCCCTCGAAGAAAAGACAAAAAGAAAAATAAAATCTTAGTTGTCGTAGTGGGTGTGTGACAAATTTGTATCAGAGCATGGTTACAACACTTGGCCTGCTTGGGCTCATGGGTGAGTTGCGCAGAAACTCCATTTGAAGTACTCTTAAAAGGAGTAACTCTCTATCCTAACCGCCTTTATCAAAAGATGAAGTTAAGAATGAGAACTCCTATTGTGTGTATGCATTTGAAAGATATGAATTATGCATTGATTGTGAATGAATATAATGTTGACTAACAACAAGTGTTTTTCTTGCACAACAAGAGGACGATCAACCGTGGGAAACTGCAGACGCATAGAAAAGTGACGCACCATGAAGTGGGGGATGGCTCCCACAATAGAGACGAAGAGTCTGACGAAAGGAGAGCGGTAGAGACCCCTCCAGCTCTAGCTGAGACTGTGAGAAGCCTCATTGTTGAACTACAGAGCTTCAAGGCCGACAACGAAAGGTTGATAAAAGAGAAAGAGAAGAAAACAAAAATTAATGCAGTCTTGCTGCAGATTTTATCTGACATACAAAGACAATTGCAGCATGGACCTGACACCGGTCACGCGGACCAACGACAGACAAAGAGAAGTCGAAGCCCACCTGGGATGTAGAAACATGGTCTTTTAAGTGGCCACACTGGGGGGAGCACCTCGAGAAAGGTTCACCCCAGAGATAAGGGACAAACGTCGGATGATTCCTCTGGAAAGGAAACTAGCGACTTGGAGGGATCTTCTAGTAGCATAACTAGTTCTGCTTCCCAAAGAAAACGAAAGAAGCGAAATCATTCCAAGAATCATAATCTTGAAGAATTCAAGAAGGCCAAACCACCCTCTTTCGATGGTGAAACAAAGAAGGGAGAGGAAGCACAGGCCTGGTTGCTTGGACTAAAGAAGTATTTCAGAGGCCATGACTTCTCAGAAAAATTGAAGGCTCGAGTAGCCACTTTCAACTTGAATGGAAAGGCTTCCATTTGGTGGGAATACCTTAAGAATGTTAAAGGGATTCACGAAGAAGACCTATCTTGGGAATGGTTTGAGAAATGCTTTAGGAAGAAGTATCTGCCAGAAAAGTATTTTGACGAAAAGACTAAAGAATTCTATGAACTCAAGTTGGGGCAACGCACCATAGAGGAATATGTCAGTAGATTCCTCGAGTTGTTGAGGTATGTATCCTATATAAAAGCAGAAAAGGAAAAGGTGAAATGATTCATCAGTGGACTACCTAAGGACTATCATAACAGGATTGAGTTTGACGAGCCAAAGACCCTAGAAGACACTATCCGAAAGGCAAGATATTGTTATGAACAGCTTGGGCATCGGACATAACCTCNTTAATGAGGGGATGGGGGTGAACCGCCCATCCGTAGAAGCTCCCAGACCTGACCATGGATGGGGGAATTTGTGCCACACACAATCTTGCAGAAAAGGAAAGAAAGGAAGTGTGGGAAAAGAGGAGTGGGGGGGGGGAGAACGCGCATGATAGGGATCGCGGAAGAAAACCGGAGGAGCTCTGGAAATATAGTGAGTTCTGAACAGAGGAGAAGGAGAGTAACCTTCATCCTTGACTTCCGTTGACCTGGAAGTAGGAGACTGAATCTCAAGCATTGTGGTCTAGCTAGAGGGTGGCTAGTGGTAAATCTGTTTGGAGTCACTGGGCCTACGGTTGGGTGGAAAAGAGCACCCCTCTCAGCAGTCATGTCACACTTTGTGTTTTCTGATAAGTGTTTATATCTTGTATCTTGAATTGAATATACTGGACACATGATCATGTTTGTACACTCATAAATGGTTTCTGTATAGAAGTGTTTGCCTGGTGTTTTGATCAGAAATAATACATGCATGCTTATACTTATATGACCATAATAGGTTTATGTATAGAATGAATAATTTCAGATTATGAGTCTGTTCCTTTGAGATTTGTTCCATCTACTTGACTCACGCTATGTCTTGGTTTGATTTCCCGAAGGCACCTCCTCTCGGGAAGTTTCCTCAACTTCCAGAGCCAGAGTGAGTTCCTTGAAAAGACTACCGTTATGGTAAACCCACGAGTTTACTTTACCCCTGTCACAGATTAGGGAGGATTTTCAATTAGGTCACCAAGTCTAGGGATAATTACCCAAGAACCCTTTGAAGGTCCCGATGACCTAGGTCTGGAAACCTTGTACAAGAAAGAGTAGTTCTCTCAGGATTCGAAGTCATGGGAGTTTGAAGCCCCAAGAGGTTGAATATCGTGAATCAAGCTCAGAAAGGATAGCGAGTCCCATTTATCGAAAGAGAATACCCCATTGTTTGGTAGACGAACGGTCGAAATCCTTTCGGAAATACCCCAGATTTGTCAAGACCGATGGATCTAGAGGAGGAGCGCAGGCGTTAATACCTCGACCCCTTCATCCTTCACAAGTAGCGATGGGATCCAGGACCATAGATCCAAGGATCTGTTGGAGCTCTATGGACCATTGGATCAGGGGAGGCTCACAGCCGTTAATTTCATATATAAATTTCCTTATCGGGAATTCAGAGATCGGAGTTTCGAAAGGTAAGGAAACACTCTGCTGTGGATTTTCTCTAGTCACAAAATCCCGGTATACAAAACCCCGAATCGGTTTAGCGTGAATAGGTTTCGACGTTTTGGCACCCAGGAAACCCAAGGGCAAGAACCCTCATCTTCGCCAGTCACGAAATCCTGGTACACGAAACCGCGAATCGGTTTAGTGTGAATAGGTTTCGACGTTTCGGCACTCGGGAAACCCAAGGGCAAGACCCCTCATCTTCACCAGTCACGAAATCCCGGTACACGAAACCCTGAATCGGTTTAGCATGAATAGGTTTCGGCATTTCGGTACTCGGGAAACCCAAGCGCAAGACCCCTTGTCTTCGCGAGTCGCGAAATTCTGGTACACGAAACCCCGATGCGCTCTGTGGATGAGCCCTAGGTCACTGGAAAGGGTCTTGTGGTAGGAAGGAGGAGTCCCGAAAGAATCTGTACCGCCCATTTGTAGGGACATGTGGCAAAGATCTAAAGCCACCAGAGTTCTGGACATCAGAGGAATAGAAGTGAAGACCTCGCCAAAAATCCCGAAAGGTAGAATGTCGGGAATTAATCTGGGTCGTTGATCAAGTCGATGATCTAGACCATAGATCCAGATGATACCGGGATTTTGGGTTCTAGGGATTCAAAAGGGAAAGGAGGAACGTTTGCATCGCGACTCCCCGAATCGCGAAACCCCAAAAGCATTTAGAGGAATAGCATTAGGTCATAGGACCGGTCGTATGAAAAGCGACCCAAGGGAGGAGCTAAGGATCTGTTAGACCCTTTCGGATTTTGGCATTTCAAAAGACAGAGAACAGGGGAACGCTTGGATTGCGATTCCCCGAATCATGAAAGACGGAAGTGCCTTTTTGGTAAGGCTTTTGTTCATAGCCAACGATCACATGGAGGAGGATAAGGGAAGGGATGGTCTGTGTTAGGCCCCATATAAATTCAGGGATTCTGTCCCTCGAAGAAAAGACAAAAAGAAAAATAAAATCTTAGTTGTCGTAGTGGGTGTGTGACAAATTTGTATCAGAGCATGGTTACAACACTTGGCCTGCTTGGGCTCATGGGTGAGTTGCGCAGAAACTCCATTTGAAGTACTCTTAAAAGGAGTAACTCTCTATCCTAACCGCCTTTATCAAAAGATGAAGTTAAGAATGAGAACTCCTATTGTGTGTATGCATTTGAAAGATATGAATTATGCATTGATTGTGAATGAATATAATGTTGACTAACAACAAGTGTTTTTCTTGCACAACAAGAGGACGATCAACCGTGGGAAACTGCAGACGCATAGAAAAGTGACGCACCATGAAGTGGGGGATGGCTCCCACAATAGAGACGAAGAGTCTGACGAAAGGAGAGCGGTAGAGACCCCTCCAGCTCTAGCTGAGACTGTGAGAAGCCTCATTGTTGAACTACAGAGCTTCAAGGCCGACAACGAAAGGTTGATAAAAGAGAAAGAGAAGAAAACAAAAATTAATGCAGTCTTGCTGCAGATTTTATCTGACATACAAAGACAATTGCAGCATGGACCTGACACCGGTCACGCGGACCAACGACAGACAAAGAGAAGTCGAAGCCCACCTGGGATGTAGAAACATGGTCTTTTAAGTGGCCACACTGGGGGGAGCACCTCGAGAAAGGTTCACCCCAGAGATAAGGGACAAACGTCGGATGATTCCTCTGGAAAGGAAACTAGCGACTTGGAGGGATCTTCTAGTAGCATAACTAGTTCTGCTTCCCAAAGAAAACGAAAGAAGCGAAATCATTCCAAGAATCATAATCTTGAAGAATTCAAGAAGGCCAAACCACCCTCTTTCGATGGTGAAACAAAGAAGGGAGAGGAAGCACAGGCCTGGTTGCTTGGACTAAAGAAGTATTTCAGAGGCCATGACTTCTCAGAAAAATTGAAGGCTCGAGTAGCCACTTTCAACTTGAATGGAAAGGCTTCCATTTGGTGGGAATACCTTAAGAATGTTAAAGGGATTCACGAAGAAGACCTATCTTGGGAATGGTTTGAGAAATGCTTTAGGAAGAAGTATCTGCCAGAAAAGTATTTTGACGAAAAGACTAAAGAATTCTATGAACTCAAGTTGGGGCAACGCACCATAGAGGAATATGTCAGTAGATTCCTCGAGTTGTTGAGGTATGTATCCTATATAAAAGCAGAAAAGGAAAAGGTGAAATGATTCATCAGTGGACTACCTAAGGACTATCATAACAGGATTGAGTTTGACGAGCCAAAGACCCTAGAAGACACTATCCGAAAGGCAAGATATTGTTATGAACAGCTTGGGCATCGGACATAACCTCGTGAAGGATGGAAGCAGAAGAATAGTTCAGGATCCCAGAAAAAGGGGTTTAAATCCACAAAATTTAAAAACTATAAAAAGGACTCAAGGATGAGCTTCCCAACTCAATGTGTACACGAGCAGAATTTCCCCTCTTAGAGCGGAAATAAACCTTTTGGATCTACCCCAGGAAAGATTGATAACCCGAAGAAAGAACCCTTGAAATGTTGGGGTTGTGGAGAAGGACATCTACTGAGGGACTTCCTGCACTGACAACAGAACAGTCGAAGAATTTACAACGTTCAAGAAGCTACCACCATCAATGACGTGGCCAGGAGTATGCCACAAATTTATGCAACCGTGAATAATAAACAAGTTGACCACCAAGCTTCAGTGGTGGAGATGGAAGGTATGATCACCAACCATCTAGTTTCTATTCTAATTGACCCTGGTTCAAATTTGAGTTATATAGCTCCTAAGGCTGTTGATAAGTGTAAATTACAGCCACATAAACACATCAAGCCATGGTTGGTACAGTTATCCACTGGCACCAAAAGAAAGGTAGCAAAGGTCATACCAGTTTGCCAATTCACTATGGGTGAATTCCCCACCCAAGTAACCCTTAACATACTACCCCTAGGATCATATGACTTGTTGATTGGTATGGACTGGCTAGCCACATATAAAGCCAGACTGGACTGTTAGCATAAAACCTTAGAATCTGTAAGTGAAGAAGGAAGAAGGATAACCTTTCAAGGGATCCAAAAACCTGTCTCAGTGAGGCAAATATCAGCCCTTCAAATGAGAAAGTATTGCAGGAAGGGATGTCCACTAGATGCGATACAGGTGTTGGAATCAGTTGAAGATGACAAACCAAGCCTCAAAGACCACCCCACACTAAGAGAATATAGAGATGTGTTTCCAGAAGAGGTACCGGGTCTACCTCCGTGAAGGGACATTGACTTCTCGATAGAACTTTCACCGGGAGAGGTGCCAGTGTCTAGGGAACCCTACAGGATGAGCACACCTGATCTAATTGAGCTTAAATTACAACTAAAAGAAATGATGGATAAAGGCTATATCCGGCCCAGCATGTCTCCATGGGGAGCACTAGTCCTGTTTGTGAAAAAGAAAGACAGTACCCTCCAACTGTGCATAGATTATAGACAACTCAATAAGGTAACCATAAAGAACAAGTACCCCTTCCTCAGGATCGATGACCTGTTCGATCAATTGGGAGGCGCTTCCATCTTCTCAAAGATTGACTTGAGATCTAGCTACCATCAAGTCTGAATCAAGAGTGAATACATCCACAAAACTGCCTTCAGGACGAGATATGGTCACTGTTAGCGCTCTGTAATTTGCCCAAGGCTGAAAGGAAAACGCAGAGGCAACATCAAAACCGCTTCAAGTCTTGGATATATCCCTTCAAGACTCAGAGAGGGATCTCTCTGTATGATATAGCTTTGTTTGAAGAGATATTAGGCTAGTTAATGAAAACAATGGGCTTTGTTGTCAAAGTGTTTTTGAATTGGTTGANGAATTAATCTGGGTCGTTGATCAAGTCGATGATCTAGACCATAGATCCAGATGATACCGGGATTTTGGGTTCTAGGGATTCAAAAGGGAAAGGAGGAACGTTTGCATCGCGACTCCCCGAATCGCGAAACCCCAAAAGCATTTAGAGGAATAGCATTAGGTCATAGGACCGGTCGTATGAAAAGCGACCCAAGGGAGGAGCTAAGGATCTGTTAGACCCTTTCGGATTTTGGCATTTCAAAAGACAGAGAACAGGGGAACGCTTGGATTGCGATTCCCCGAATCATGAAAGACGGAAGTGCCTTTTTGGTAAGGCTTTTGTTCATAGCCAACGATCACATGGAGGAGGATAAGGGAAGGGATGGTCTGTGTTAGGCCCCATATAAATTCAGGGATTCTGTCCCTCGAAGAAAAGACAAAAAGAAAAATAAAATCTTAGTTGTCGTAGTGGGTGTGTGACAAATTTGTATCAGAGCATGGTTACAACACTTGGCCTGCTTGGGCTCATGGGTGAGTTGCGCAGAAACTCCATTTGAAGTACTCTTAAAAGGAGTAACTCTCTATCCTAACCGCCTTTATCAAAAGATGAAGTTAAGAATGAGAACTCCTATTGTGTGTATGCATTTGAAAGATATGAATTATGCATTGATTGTGAATGAATATAATGTTGACTAACAACAAGTGTTTTTCTTGCACAACAAGAGGACGATCAACCGTGGGAAACTGCAGACGCATAGAAAAGTGACGCACCATGAAGTGGGGGATGGCTCCCACAATAGAGACGAAGAGTCTGACGAAAGGAGAGCGGTAGAGACCCCTCCAGCTCTAGCTGAGACTGTGAGAAGCCTCATTGTTGAACTACAGAGCTTCAAGGCCGACAACGAAAGGTTGATAAAAGAGAAAGAGAAGAAAACAAAAATTAATGCAGTCTTGCTGCAGATTTTATCTGACATACAAAGACAATTGCAGCATGGACCTGACACCGGTCACGCGGACCAACGACAGACAAAGAGAAGTCGAAGCCCACCTGGGATGTAGAAACATGGTCTTTTAAGTGGCCACACTGGGGGGAGCACCTCGAGAAAGGTTCACCCCAGAGATAAGGGACAAACGTCGGATGATTCCTCTGGAAAGGAAACTAGCGACTTGGAGGGATCTTCTAGTAGCATAACTAGTTCTGCTTCCCAAAGAAAACGAAAGAAGCGAAATCATTCCAAGAATCATAATCTTGAAGAATTCAAGAAGGCCAAACCACCCTCTTTCGATGGTGAAACAAAGAAGGGAGAGGAAGCACAGGCCTGGTTGCTTGGACTAAAGAAGTATTTCAGAGGCCATGACTTCTCAGAAAAATTGAAGGCTCGAGTAGCCACTTTCAACTTGAATGGAAAGGCTTCCATTTGGTGGGAATACCTTAAGAATGTTAAAGGGATTCACGAAGAAGACCTATCTTGGGAATGGTTTGAGAAATGCTTTAGGAAGAAGTATCTGCCAGAAAAGTATTTTGACGAAAAGACTAAAGAATTCTATGAACTCAAGTTGGGGCAACGCACCATAGAGGAATATGTCAGTAGATTCCTCGAGTTGTTGAGGTATGTATCCTATATAAAAGCAGAAAAGGAAAAGGTGAAATGATTCATCAGTGGACTACCTAAGGACTATCATAACAGGATTGAGTTTGACGAGCCAAAGACCCTAGAAGACACTATCCGAAAGGCAAGATATTGTTATGAACAGCTTGGGCATCGGACATAACCTCATGAAGGATGGAAGAAGAAGAATAGTTCAGGATCCCAAAAAAAGGGGTTTAAATCCACAAAATTTAAAAACTATAAAAAGGACTCAAGGATGAGCTTCCCAACCCGATGTGTACACGAGCAGAATTTCCCCTCTTAGAGCGGAAATAAACCTTTTGGATCTACCCTAGGAAAGATTGATAACCCAAAGAAAGAACCCTTGAAATGTTGGGGTTGTGGAGAAGGACATCTACTGAGGGACTTCCTGCACTGACAACAAAACAATTGGAGAATTTACAATGTTCAAGAAGCTACCACCATCAATGACGTGGCCAGGAGTATGCCACAAATTTATGCAACCGTGGATAATAAACAAGTTGACCACCAAGCTTCAGTGGTGGAGATGGAAGGTATGATCACCAACCATCTAGTGTCTATTCTAATTGACCCTGGTTCAAATTTGAGTTATATAGCTCCTAAGGCTGTTGATAAGTGTAAATTACAGCCACATAAACACGTCAAGCCATGGTTGGTACAGTTATCCACTGGCACCAAAAGAAAGGTAGCAGAGGTCATACCAGCTTGCCAATTCACTATGGGTGAATTCCCCACCCAAGTAACCCTTAACATACTACCCCTAGGATCATATGACTTGTTGATTGGTATGGACTGGCTAGCCACATATAAAGCCAGACTGGACTGTTAGCATAAAACCTTAGAATCTGTAAGTGAAGAAGGAAGAAGGATAACCTTTCAAGGGATCCAAAAACCTGTCTCAGTGAGGCAAATATCAGCCCTTCAAATGAGAAAGTATTGCAGGAAGGGATGTCCACTAGATGCGATACAGGTGTTGGAATCAGTTGAAGATGACAAACCAAGCCTCAAAGACCACCCCACACTAAGAGAATATAGAGATGTGTTTCCAGAAGAGGTACCGGGTCTACCTCCGTGAAGGGACATTGACTTCTCGATAGAACTTTCACCGGGAGAGGTGCCAGTGTCTAGGGAACCCTACAGGATGAGCACACCTGATCTAATTGAGCTTAAATTACAACTAAAAGAAATGATGGATAAAGGCTATATCCGGCCCAGCATGTCTCCATGGGGAGCACTAGTCCTGTTTGTGAAAAAGAAAGACAGTACCCTCCAACTGTGCATAGATTATAGACAACTCAATAAGGTAACCATAAAGAACAAGTACCCCTTCCTCAGGATCGATGACCTGTTCGATCAATTGGGAGGCGCTTCCATCTTCTCAAAGATTGACTTGAGATCTAGCTACCATCAAGTCTGAATCAAGAGTGAATACATCCACAAAACTGCCTTCAGGACGAGATATGGTCACTGTTAGCGCTCTGTAATTTGCCCAAGGCTGAAAGGAAAACGCAGAGGCAACATCAAAACCGCTTCAAGTCTTGGATATATCCCTTCAAGACTCAGAGAGGGATCTCTCTGTATGATATAGCTTTGTTTGAAGAGATATTAGGCTAGTTAATGAAAACAATGGGCTTTGTTGTCAAAGTGTTTTTGAATTGGTTGAGACAGTCTACTCCTCCATTGGGCTATGGGGTCTGTAATTAATTAGGAATGAAATACAGCCATGAACGAGGAAAGATGAATCCCACAGGGCGAGATGATATAATCACAGGATATTTTGCAGCTTAAATGATGGACATAAGAAAGGGTGAGAAGGATAAATTCGACTAAGAAGCAGTTAAGAATTCCTTAATCGAAAACATTAGAAGATAAACATTTAAATCTTTTAGAATCGGAAACAGGGTATCAGAGATAAATCCTGAGACATACGTTACTCTTAAAGATTAGTTTCAGAAAAACAAGATGATTACAGAGCAAGAAAACATTTAACTGAGAAAATCACATCACCAGTGAACATACGCAAGAATCCTGTAAAGTGCCTTCCTTTCATTAATGACAGATCTCTTCAAAAATGTTACAGCTTCATAGCCACAGGGCGTGAAGATCCAACCCTTTTACATTCAAATCATCTCAATAAATAATATAGATCATCCCAACAAGTTTCGCAAGTCGGTTTAACCGCCTCGGCCAAAAATAACCACCACTCCTACGAAATTCAGAGTTTTCTGCCATGAAAAATGGACCGTTTTTCTGCGAAACAGGGGTCCGATCAGATGTGATTCTCTCTTCAATGATGACACCTGGATGAAAACTGAAAGAGGTTATTGTATATGGGCATGTTATGGACAAAAAATTCTTTCGGTTTCGCCGAATTCGTCCCCAGCTGGCCGTGACAGCTCCTGAAAGATCGGGACTGAAACGGAAAATGGAAAATCTGGAAAAATAGGCCTCGAAGATGCCTTCGATTCTCTCTCCTCGTAGCTCTGTTGAAAAAACTGAGAGAGGTTTTTTTTCTTCATCCCGTGATGAGCAAAAACCTCTCTCCGAGTTTTAAAATACGTCTTTGTTTGCTCAGAATATCCTCCGGAAGAAGACATGGTAACACAGTCAAATATTGACAAAGAT
>JZKD02S0673022.1:199625-230877 GCA_000966675.3 Picea glauca | reverse complement strand
AAATGAATCTTAAAAATATGTTATTTTTAATTAATTTTATAAAACAAAATAAATTACACACCATTAAATGATGAAAAAAATCTCATTTAATATAACATAACATATCAAAAATAAAAATTAATAATTTTTTAAATTTTTTTTTTATCTTTATTGATAAATAATGTAACATTAACTTAATCTAACTTTCAAATCACATACCAATTAACTTAATCTAACTTTCAAATCACATACCAAATAAATGAAAAAGATAACAAATAAAATTTAATAACATACCAAACTATAACATATAGTTTAATAAACTGTAACATATCAAAAATAAAAATTAATAAATATTTTTAATTTATTTTTATTTTTATTGATAAATAATGTAACATTAACTTAATCTAACTTTCAAATCACATACCAATTAACTTAATCTAACTTTCAAATCACATACCAAATAAATGAAAAAGATAATAAATAAAATTTGAAGTAATGCAACGATATGGCATTTGTTACCACCAAAAGAATTACTAACCAGTTTGCTCATGCTAGCGTACCAATAGAGGCTTGAATTTAGCTTCTATCCTGTTAGTTTCATCGATTTGTTTGGTCAATGTGATGATTACTAACAGACTGCTGAAGCCAACTCTTTATTCAACTAGTTACAATGATTTCTTTGGAAGGAGAGCTTGAAGAATGTTGGGTTGTGCTCTGCTTGTAGCGATGGTAACCATCGCCAAAAGCTTCCCCAATATTTTACCTCTTTCCACTGAGAGAGTGAAGGAAACTATCTATTGGAGATAGGCTTGCTCCAATGCCAGTTTTGAATAGGTGAATGCTCATTCACACCCCCTCCCCCTCCTCCATTCTTCTATGTTGTGTGTATGGGAAGCACTTTCCATGTCTTGTCTTGTGATGTCTGTATACGTTTCTCCATGTCTTGTGATGTATGTATTCGTTTCTCTGTTCATGTGTCTCTGTTTCTGTGTTTTTCATATTGTCTTTGTTGTCTTGTTTGTACAGAGGCCCGAGGAGGAGTCATGATATCACTCAATTTATTTAAATTTGAATCAACTCGATTTAAATATGGATCCACCAGGAAGGAAGAATGAATCCTCTGTTTCCTTCTCTACGTGTTTCATATTTACTAATTCTAGGTATTTGTTTTTTCTTAGAAGCCCTTCATTTCTGTTTTTTAGCAGGTTATCATGTAAATTATCTCTATCTTTCTTGCGAAATGTAAGCTTCTGATTCTAGTTTTTATTATATTTTTCTTAAAATCCATGTTGAAATTGTCCCAGGGAAATTATTTATTTCTCTGCTTACTGTATACATACTGTAGGATTTTTTTTTGAAATTTACTTGAAATTATCTCTGTCTCTTTCTCTATGTACAGTAGGGATCTGATCCCAGGTATTAATATTGTTTCTTCAAATCCTAGAGAAAACGATTCTAGCGAAATTCTTGATTTCTCTGCGTACTGCATGGCTGCTCTGTGTATGGTACAATTTTTTTTGTAGTTCACTAGAAATTACTCTGTCTCTTTCTCTATGTTCTTTAGGGCTATGATCCCAGGTATTACTATTCTTTCTTCCAATCCCCGAGGAAATTATTCCAGCTAATTCTTGATTTCTCTGCATACTTTATGGTTTTTTTTTGTGTAATGCGGTTTTTTTTTGGTTAATTTTATGGGATTAATAAATCATATCCATCTTAATCTAATATATGTTATTTATTTTTCATTTTCTAGTAGTAGTTATTTGTGAAATTCTTAATTTGTTATTTAGTTTTATTGTTTTATTTATCAGCTGTTGCTTGTGAAAATCTAGGGTCCTGTTCAGACACAGATGCATCTGATGGACATCCATGAATTTCTGCATAGGCTATCCTAACCAGGGAGGACCATAATTATAATATTAAATGACATCATCACTGCAATCAACAATCCCATCGTATTGCATGGCATAGGAAGGTCTGTCTATTATGGTCTCACCATTTTTCTCCTTATCAACACAATATTGACCACCCAATTTGAATATCCAATAGGGGCAATGATTTGAGTCATACATCGTTTGAATCTCCTTAGCAATGACAATTGCAACCTTATATTGATACCCAGGAGGAGAAATGATTTGAGCATCATACATCATTTGTATCTCCTTTAGCAATGATGGGTGCAACCTTGGATTGATAGTCCTCTGCTTCTGGTGACCAGGTTTGGTTTTCTCCTTCAGAAAAATGGCATGTATAATTACATCAATCTTGCAGGATTAGCTCCATGCAAAATCATCTTGAAATTCTCTAATAAGGTCTTTAATAAGTTGTTTCTCTTTGGATGTGTCCCAATATTCACCATTCTTGAGCTATTCTAAGTACCAATGTTAATATCAACAAATTAATCTGGAATATTAGAACATTCAAGATGTACCTCTTACCATCATGGTAAAAAATTCTCTCAAGGGAAATCAAACCCTTGGGAATTTTATTGTTCTTCAATTGTAATATCTTGGGTGTATTTCTTGTTTGTTGGTTACTTTACATCAAAAAGTACAGGAAAATTCATTAGAGTTGTGCAAAAAATAAATAATATGTTTATCATCACTAAAACCCTACCAATGATCAATATAATAAGGTACTTGCAAGTTTGAAAACTACTTCTCTCTTAGCATCATCAATAGGAGGTGTTGCAATTTCAAAGTTGAAACAACCAATGAATGAGGCACAATATTCTTTTCTCTTGGGTTTGTTGTGATAGAAAAAGTGTTGAATAACTCAATCAAATCCCAAGTTGCATTGTTGTAGTGCTTCAAACTTGGGTTCTTTCCTAAACATTGATTTGTGATTTGTTGCACAATCAAATCAGAGTCTCCAAACACCTTCAATACTTTGATGTTCCTGGCCTTTTCCATCATAAGTCCAAGTAATAGGGCCTCATACTTGGCTATATTGTTATTGCAACTCAATTGTAATCGATATGAAAATGTTAGAACTTCATTGGAGGGAGAGGTGAGATCAACACCTACATTGTTTCCATCTCTTCCTTGAGCCCCATCAAAGTGCATTGTCCATATGCCTTGTGGACTTGGATCATTAAGGTTTGTGCCAGAGATACCACCTCTTCTTCTGATATAACTGCATAGTTGTTGGGATTGATCTTGACATGAACCATTCCTTCCATCTCTCAGTTAGGTACATCAACATTGAGTAACATCCTTTTCTCAAGATGTAATTTGACAAATTTATTAGGGGTAACCATAATAGTAGCATAAGATTGGTCGCATTGGATATAACCTTCTAGAGTGGCCATCGATTACCTGGAAAGAAACATTCCCCAAGGCTCAAGGATATTGGAAACCACCACATCCATGCAAATATCTCTCTTGGAGAAAGCAATCAATCTGACATACAAGCTCTTTATCAAGCCCCTGACCTCCACTTTTCTATCATCCAACGCACATACATCTTGATACAACCCAGTCACATGTAAACCCAACTATTGTTAATAGATCTAGAGTCTAGCATGCAATTACGTAGAGCCAAATTCTTAATGAACAAATAAATATAGAAAGGTTGGTCTTTGTAGTTTTTCTCCAAAGTGATGCGAGGTAGATCATTTGTTATATTACATTCATCATTAACATTCAACTCACCTCGCTTTTTTGGCTTAGTGGGAAAATCAAGAAATTGCATGATAAGCTTCCTTTTCTTTGGTACCTTTAGTATCTCACCAAGTGGCATAGGAATATTTAATTTTGCTTGCTCATGAGTCAAATTGAAAGAAGCAAGAAGTCCACTAGAAGGAACCTAAGGCACCATATTAGATTGTTGTTTTCCTTGAATGAGTCATTATGCAGATCATGAGGATTGCCTTGGATGGTGATCATATCCAATTGAGGGTATGAAACCATCTAAAGAGTAGGGGAAACACTTGCACTAGATTGTGAAATAGTTGAGCTACTTGAAATAAAAACTGCAAGCATTTTTCTAGGTAAAATCTAATATTTGTTCACAAACAGGGTTGAGGATGGAATCACTTTCTTGGAAACAGTACCCAAAAGTTTCCTTAGTTTTTGTTGTTGTAGATTCCTCGGAGTCTGTGCACAAATTTTCCTTAAAATATTATGTGGGTGGCTGGATTTTCGTTTGAAATATGCTAAAATGAAGTGTTGATCTGGGAATGTCGAACGTGCTTCGAGAGAATGAAAATGCATTGATCTTTTCAGGATTAGGATTTCTTAGCCTTGACCTTGGAAAATCCTATTATGATTCCTTTATTTTCATATATTCTAGATCACAGGACCCATGGATGAGATCCCAGATCATGTTAGCAATCCTATTTTAAAACTCTTTCATGGGATATTACATACTCTTTCCATTCTTGTGCATTTTCTTTGTAGGCAAGTCCTAATAGATTTTTGTTAGCTCATTGATCTGTAAATTGTCTTGGATATTCCACTGGAACAGTTCAACACAATAGATTTGGTAATATTCTGAAATCTTTTATTAAGCAATTTATTTCTATAGATCTTAGATTTATTATCACTAGCTCAATGTTCAAATATATGAAATAATTGAAATCCAGAAATGAAAGAACAAGCAAATGAACACACCAATCACACAAATTAACACACGATGTGACCTGGGAATCCTGATACATGATAAAATCCATATAGAAGGTGAGGCCTATGCTTTGCTCTCTTTTTTCAGTTATGAAATGTAAGTACAAAGAAAGGGCACACTCTCTATGGAGTTTTCTTCGACTCTGTGGCATGAATGGCTGCTATAAAATCCTCTACTTCCATTTCTATGCTCTAAAGTCCCACTCCTAGATTCTCTGCTCAACTATGGAACAAGTATATTGCTAAAATAATGGAACCCCTTATCTTCCTAGCAGTCTAGTATTTAAGATATCTTGATAGTTATCTAGGGTTAGGGTTAGGGTTTTTGCATGCCTCAACCATTAATCAATGTTAGGTTTTTGGACCCTCTAGATTCTTCTCGAAAGTCCACATGTGACTAGTCCTACATGTGTGAGTAATGGGGTATGGTGTGGCATCCACTCGGTATCATGGTGGTCAACGATGTAGGTCAACTTGTAGGAGGAATAAATTTTGCGTACAAGCTCTGATTGAGGTGATTTGCTAACCATTGGAAATCTCTCAATGTGTAGAATAGTGTCGAGGGGATCTAAGTTCACAAAGTCTTAACCCCCAAAATTTCCTTTTCTTTATTGAATTGACAAGTTCCCGTGCTATAATTATCCCATAAAGAATTTGACAACCTCCCTCAAATCTCCTTTATTCTTTGGAGATAATTTTGGCTAGGATCGACTTTAGATTTTTTTCAATTACTTTCTAAATGATTTTGTAAACACACTTACATAAAATAATCAACCTAAATTTATCTAGTGCATTGACATTGTCCTCCTTGGGGATCAAAGTAAATGCACCTGGATGTGTGCAACTTCTAGGAGATATCCCAAATCCTTTGTGGCCAACACAAAGATAAGGGGCCAAAGGACATCCTTGTTGAGTAGATCGATGCAACACAATATGCGAGAACAAGAATTTCATAGAAACAATTGTTAAGGCACATGGAAATAGTGTGTTTACCATATCAACACATCGTGGGTAATATCCTAAACAACTCAACATCTCATTTATAAAAGGCTAGTCAATTCGATCATAGGCCTTGTCAAATTCAATCTTCAAGAAGAGCACCTATTCTTTAGAATCCTTATCCCACTCCATGGTTTCCCATGATGACATCGTTGTATCCAGATAAACCACACATGCACAAAACCTCTCTATTCCCTTCGAACAATATTTTTGGCAATGGTACGAACCCAAAGAGCTGCTGCCTTGGGTAGGATCTTGTATGACATTCCAAGAAAAATGACAGGTCCCCACCCCATTATGGTATCTTTGGGAGCATTCTTTGGAATCAACATTATGAGCCCCTAGTTAAACATTTTTGTCAATTTTCTTGAAGAGAAGGCCTTAAATGCCAAGCATTAAAAATCATTTGCCATTGTATCCCACATAACCTTTTAGAAGTCACAAGGCAACCCATCCATACCTAGGGAATTCCTATTCAACATTAAGCAAAGTGTAGCAAAGATCTCCTCCTTCAAGAAGTCATTGTATAAGATGTCTTGGTCCCTAATAGAGACCTCATGAGGAATTACCTTATAGCAGGAATTACTACCAAGCATAATTGAGTTTGTCAAAGCATAGGTGAAAAAATATTTTGAAAATGTAAACCAAACTTACTTTTGATTTTAGTCGTTTCCTCTTTAGGAGAACAATTAGACTTTCACCAACCAATAATTTTGTCTACTATCATCTTCTTTTTCAAGAAGTCAAAAAAGAATTTGGAACTCTCATACCTCTCCTGAACCCATTGCAGTCTAGAGCGAATCCGATCCCCTTGAGAAATTTACTCCTCTTATATGCGCATCTCCAACTCCAAACAAGAAATTTCTTCTTGGAGAGTGATATTATGAATATTCTCCTCAAGAAACATACACACCTCCTCAAGCCTTTTTTTAGCTTCTTGTAGCTCCTTTCAATGCTTGGGAGCCATTATTATCTCCTGCCCTCATGAATTTGAATGTTTAACAAATAGAAGCCACCCTCAATCCCGAACAGGATGGGGGACAATATTCCACACACTATGGAATAGTGCACATAAATCAGGTGAATCCGACTGTGAGACATTCAACTTAAGTAAGGAAGAAGGTGCTAAGTCCACTACTTGTTCTATTGAGATGAGAAACTGAATGGGTAGGTGATCCAATCTTGTAACATCTATCAACACATCAACATGGTGTTGTTTCCCTGAAAAGGAGATGCCATCCTGAAGTAGATATACTTGATCCAACCTCCCTTGGACTCTAGACCAAGTAAACCAACCCCCATAGTCCAACCTTTATTTTCTTCTAGTTGGGGTTGTACATTTGAAATGTTGACTTACATCATAGCCAAGTCTATTTCTTTGCACCACTATCCACAATATCAACACCACCACCCCAATAACCTTCCCACTCAACCATGTTAAAGTCACCACTAACAATCCAATCTACATTCGACAATGAAGAGACCATCCAATCCCAAAGATGACTCCTCTACACACTAAGATTAGGTGCATACATTGAACATAACTCCGACATCTAGTCTTGAGCCAAAAAGGTAATCTAGACACACCAATTGTCTGGGTCACACCCATGATCAACAACAAAATTATGCAAATAGGGGGAAAGAGCGAGGACCACCCCCTATTTCCCTGTGCAGGATATGTGGCCCAAAAAGGTCCATTCCAACAATAACTCATTTGATTAAAATGTTCAATAATTGTTGATTTGACTTCCCATAGACGACTAAATCCGATCTAGTCCTCTGTAACACTCCAGGGGAAAACTGCTTACGTCATGGGATCGTCATCCCTCTCATGTTCTATGATAGAAGAGACAAATTCATTTAGGGTAGAGAGGGTTACTAAGGCCATTGAAATGATTTATAAAGAAGAGGTCCTTTGTTCAACTCAAAGGATTGCAACTCAACATTGTCCACATTGTCCACATTTCCTAAAGGACTTCACGATGGGAGTGGGGCTCAACTCCCTATGAGGCTTACCCAAATGGACAAGAGAAGAAGCACCCTTTTGTTTGTTGGAATTCACTTTCCATTCAACATATAAATTCATACTCTACAACTAGCCAATTTCCCCCCTTTGAGGTCGAGTGGGAAACACTCTCACTTAGCTACGAACATCATGATTGTTGGGATTTGGGATTTGGGATTTGGATTTTTCTACAACATTGGGCCCCTAGATCCCCGAGAAGACTCTTGAGTTGAAATCCTAACAATTTTGCCACTTGTTCTCTAATGGGGCTTAGTGGAAGGCCTACCTACCTTGAAGCAATTGAATAACCAACTTCCTTAGCTGTAGGCATTGTCGAAGTCGCAAAGCCTTGCACCCTTTGAAGTTGTCAACTTAGTCTTATGATGAGGGTAATCATGGATGAGGTGGATCTGTGCTTGAAAATCAAAGCAAGAATTAGGAAGATTTAGATACTTGATTTTCTGTTGTTGTGTTTGACAATCAAAGCAAGTATTAGGAATATTTACATACTTGATTTTCTATTGTTGAACCCCATCGAAAGTCAAAACATAAATGAACGGTGGGAGCTTATTTTTTAAATCCACTTCAACACAAACCCTCAGGTTGGCCTAAAACAAGTTACACCTTTTGTCTGGCATGGGCACCTCACCATTCCTATTGGGAAACAAATCCACAAACAACTATAAATCCGCTGGAAAGGTAAGAGACTCTACTAGCAAGGGCAATGAGCCCGACATTAATCGTTCGGGTTAAAATATGCTTGCCATGATTACACATAAGCTAGCGACCTTGCAATATTCTAGGTACCATACTATAAAACATGTTGGTTTGTGGCAACATGTTGGTTTGTGGCATCAAACTTAAACATAAGGTAAACATACTTGAAGCCAAGCCCCTAATAGTGGTTCAAATAAATCCCCTTGGCTTCCTAGTTTAGAATGCACCATCAATGAAAATCTTTTTCATCCAAGATACAATGTAAAATAAACAAAATTACCCCACGGTTCTCCAATTTCTTCCGTCATTCAAAATATCCTTTGTTACTAGCTAGGATAAAGTTGACATCAACTTCACTCGTTCTAGAGAGATTAGGAATGGCCTTCATTTTTTGTCCACCATTGCTTGCATCAAGTTGCAATTGATGATGGTTAGATCCATTCTCCAGTTGCACTGAATTTTCTTCGAGTAGGAGAACTTCAATAATACTTACATTGCCTGCAGGACCATCATCAAGTACGATACTCCCTGTGGCCTTTGAAGTTTGTACAAAACCCCTAGTTTGTTGTTTCATGACCACCAATGAATCGACATTACTCCCTGCACCAATCACTTCCACCATTTGAGATCTTAAATCCGAGCTTAGAATAACCAGTAATTGTGCATTCAACCTGTTAGTGCTAGAAGTTGTCCCTACACTGCTATAGGGTCAAGCCTAGCACATCTTCAGTTATTGTAATGATTTTATAAATAAGGATGTGTTTGGGTTTTGAAAGAAGGTGGATTAGGTAGATGGGGAGAGAAAGAAAAAGAGAAACGGGCTAAATGTCGATCAATAAAAACACCATTGGGCATGGAGTCAAGTAAACACCCTGTTGATCGGAGGCAACCAAATTGTATATCAGATAAGAAGTTTATATGTAAATGGGTAAAAGAATAGGGAATACATGAAAAGTAGAACACCTCATCAAACCAAGATTCTCTTCGTCAAATGGATGCAACAGTACTTGAAACAAAACACACGGATGATAGGTAGTCACAAAAAAATATTTACCGCTCGGGAATATATCATCCATAAGCAGCCATTGATTCTCAATGTCTGTAATTCGTTCAAGTAAGAAGAAAGACAGAATGTAAAACAAGGAAGATGGAAAAACAATGTTTAGACAAGAAAATCACAATCTGATAAAACAAATGTCATATATCCCCAATGTCAGAAGCGATTACAAAAATACAATGCCTTCAGGCTTCTAATAACTCAGACTAGATGCTATTTCATCAATATTTTCTCAGCCTTACCCTCACGGGCCTTCCCCCCACCCTTTGGTGTTACAAACTGTTGTCTTAAATAGTAAAAAACCTCCACTGTTTCTTCCTATCTGCTATGAAATAAACATAACAATGAACTAAGAATAGAAACAATCTATGATCTTGTGCAGGAAATCTGGGACACTTTAAATCAAATGCCTTGCCATCTGCGTCTTTAAAATCTGGATACTTGGAACTAATTGATTTACTACTGAAAATATGGAAATGATATCTCTGATTTCCATCTGCCCTGCCACAAAAATACTCTACCAACTGTAGGGATGCCATCCTGGAAATCCTGAACTGTCACAAGATATCTGGAGCTAGTCTTTTAATAGTTGATTCTCTGTCTTTAGATGCTAGATCTTCCCTTCTTATCTTAATGCATGTAATAGTTGACTGCCAAGTCTATGTTGGCCACGATCCTCCATTATGATATGACCAAGGCGTATTCTTTGGGTCACTGCCAGTTATAATTCACCACTCTCATCCCTTTTGCTCTCAATTAAGTTAGAGAATTTACTATAGCTTGAAGCTTGACATTTGCTTTGGCACTGAGTTGGCTCTCGATGCTAAAACTTGAATGTAGGCTCTGGATTTCATATGCTAGCTATGGTGTTCACTTTGAGCCCTCCTCGACCTTTGATCCTAATCTTGACACTTAAATCCGGTGATTACTTCCTCGTGGCTTGGCGTTTGATTGGAAACCTTGGCGCTCTCAACACCATTGTGATCTATTGTTCCAACACCTGGCCTGATCTCTGTCAGACAGGGTACATAGAATCCATCGATGACATCGCCCGAATACACCCCTGCGTGTTCGTCCTTGGGAGATATCCCTTGGACATTTGAGAGAGTGGCTTCCAAACCCGATATTTAATATTTCCCTTGCAACGAGCTTCCTCCTCTGGCATCTGGCCCTTGGACGATTCGTCTTCACCATTAATCTTTGACTTAGATAGGGGATAGCATCCTTGGTGCTTGACACTCAGGTACTTGCGATAAATAGAATATCAACCCTTTTTAATGACCAATCTCAGCCCGTACTTCAGAAAGATTCGCCCAACAACGAGAATCGTTATCCATGGGAGAAAGTCGACTTCTTTGTTTAAACCCTTGATCACTTGCCACTGCACCTTCTATCTGGATTTATTGTTTGAGCTTGATGCTAGAAAAATGATCGATAACTTGCTGGAAACTCGAGCTCTGTTTCTCCTTAGCGCACAGAGTTTCTGGGCATTTTTTACTTTGAACTTTCTACCATTATTTCACCATCAAATGTGCCTTAATTGGGCACATGTGCAAACCAAAACCCTGCGTTTTATTCAGAAAACAGAATCAATATATCCACGAAGAAATACCATTGTTGTCTCTTAACAAATAATCGATATGTTGAACAAATACAACGCCTCTGGTAGGCTCTCTCCTCGTGGCAGCTTTGGTAATTGACTGGAAACTTTTGTCGACAAGTTTCAATGATGTGGCATGAGCCGAGTATTGGTCACCTTGGTATTTTTTGATAAAAAATCCTTAAGACAACTATCAACAAGCTTGGGGTTCACACTGGCTTTGGTGACTTGTGTTGTGTGTTGATTGTTGGTCTTAGATGCTGGAGATTAAAACATTGGGCTAAGGCTCGGCCTTTGGGCCCAAATTTTAATAAAAAACACAAAAACCCTGCATAAGGCCATGGACCAACTTTGGTCTAAAAGATCCAGAATTGCTTATAAAAGAAAAGAGGAAAAAATGGGCAAAATAAGCCACAATTGGCTAGTACTGATTTAACCTTGATCTTTTCATGATGGCGCTGCAAGAATATCAATATTCCACTAGCGCGCCTGTCGTAACCAAAAGTCCAAAAATTCAACAATGCAAATGAGTACTAACACTGGCTCCACGGGGGATGACATGCTCCCCGTGAGCTGCCAAGAACTTGTAGATTAGTAGCCTTATCTGTCTTCAACTGGACCCAGGAAATTAGCATGCCTGAGAATACTTCTGATCCTTATTTGAAACTGAAAACCAACTGTAAACTGAAAACAAATCGTTGAAGACGAAAAGCTCAAGAAGCGAGCTTTATTCTCCCTACTTCTATCTAATCAACTGATTTCTCTTGATTAGGTAAAATCGTGTTTCCAATGAATCCATACAAATATTTGACTGATCGGTACGTCTCTCAATTTGGAAACGAAGAATGCAAGAAACCAAAGAATACATAAATGCATTTCAAAAGAGCAAGACAAAATTGCTCTGACATCCAAGCTGCTCAGAGACTCGAGATAATTAACAAATGGATCTATAAGACTAAAAACAAATACCTCTTGCTGCTGTTTCAATTGAAGATCCGAAAGTCTCTGCATATCCTCCTGCTGATCATGGCTGCCACCTTCAGATGCTTGCAAATATGAACATGACTGTATGCTAGCTTCACTGTTGATGATAGACTGTTTGGTGTCTTCTGCAGACCCAGGTTCCAACACAATACATGCGGGCTCACTGATTTGAGAAGGTCACTGTTGAATGTCTGCTGTGGGAGTTTCTGGATGGCTGATTTCTATACACATCTGTTCTTCATCAACATCTAATTCATAGCTGTCATAAACTGGTGGGTTGCTTTTCAAGTCGACAAAAGAGATCTGCTCTCCTTCATCAGAATATTCATCAAAAATAGGTGAATCAAGCATGCCCTTTTCTTGCATAAAAAGATGATCAATCTCCTGATCTTCTTCTTCAATCTCAGGTATTAACAAAGGATGGGAAACCTCTTGCAGGAAAGGAGAAAGATCATATTCTACAATAGTTTCTTCTTGTAAATCAGCGACATCTGATGCATAAGCTACATGATTTAATGGATCTGAATCCATGCAATCATTAGTACAACCATCAATCATGCCATGAAAGTCCTCTTCTCGGGAATTAGAAGGTGAAAAATTTTCATGCACATCTTCATTAGAAAACTATGTTTCATCTTCACTTTCACTTTCAATCGGATCATTACTGAGCTCATCACAGGAAGAAGACTCTACTTCCTGCTGAATATAAAGCTTGTATTTTTCACAACACCCTTCAAGAAGTATGTCAGAAGAGTAGTACCTACTGAAATGCTTATTTAAAGCTGCAGGAAATTCCTGCATCGAAGATATGCTGGCAACAACGACTAACCGATAAAATCTCCGAGCATCACCATTTAATGAGTATACAAAGATCTTCATGACATATATTCAACCGATCTATGCACTGATGAAAATCAATGAGATGTTGAGCAGGTTTATCCCCTTCATCTCCATGTAATATAGGAAGAAAATCTGCGCATTCTAAGAAGGAAAGCACAGGATTAGGAAAACCATGAGTAGCTGAAAAATTGAGAGGTGCAAACCTCTGAGTCAAGATAGCTTCCATGGCCATCTTGGATCTTTAACCAGTGGAGTTGCTTATGAATCTCGGAACAGTGGAGCCGCCATGGTGAAAAATCTGCAGTCAATTATGTGCCCTCTTCTTGTTCACCATCAAGAAGCGGATCTGATCGTTTTCGTTCTTCCCAGGGAAGATGTCTTCGTTCCTTCGTCCCCAGCAACAATGCCAAAAGATGTTAGTGCTAGAAGTTGTCCCTATACTTCTATAGGGTCAAGCCTAGCACATCTTCAGTTATTGCAATGATTTTATAAATAAGGATGTGTTTGGGTTTTGAAAGAAGGTGGATTAGGTAGATGGGGAGAGAAAGAAAAAGAGAAACAGGCTAAATTCCGATCAGTAAAAACACCATTGGGCACGGAGTCAAGTAAACAGCTTGTTGATCGGAGGCAATCAAATTGTATATGAGATAATACGTTTATATGTAAATGGGTAAAAGAATAGGGAATAAACAAAAAGTAGAACACCTCATCAAACCAAGATTCTCTTCGTCAAATGGATGCAACATTACTTGAAACAAAACACACGGATGATAGGTAGTCACGACAAAATCTTTATCGCTCGGGAATATATCATCCATAAGAAGCCATTGATTCTCAATGTCTGTAATTCATTCAAGTAAGAAGAAAGATAGAATGTAAAACAAGGAAGATGGAAAAACAGTGTTTAGACAAGAAAATCACAATCTGATAAAACAAATGTCATATATCCCCAATGTCAGAAGTGATTACATAAATACAATGCCTTCAGGCTTCTAATAACTCAGACTGGATGCTATTTCATCAATATCTTCTCAGCCTTACCCTCACGAGCCTTCTCCCACCCTTTGGTGTTACAAACTGTTGTCTTAAATAGTAAAAAACCTCCACCGCTTCTTCCCATCTGCTATGAAATAAACATAACAATGAACTAAGAATAAAAACAATCTATGATCTTGTGCAGAAAATTTAGGACGGTTTAAATCAAATGCCTTGCCATCTGCATCTTTAAAATCTGGAGATTTGGAACTAATTGATTTACTGCTGAAAATCTGGAAATGATATCTCTGATTGCCATCTGCCCTGCCACCAAAATACTTTGCCAACTGTAGGGACGCCTTCCTGGAAATCCTGAACTGTCACAAGATATCTAGAGCTAGTCTTTTAATAGTTGATTCTCTGTCTTTAGATGCTAGATCTTCTCTTCCCATCCTAATGCATGTAATAGTAGACTACCAAGTCTATGTTGGCCACGATCCTCCATTATGATATGACCAAGGCGTATTCTTTGGGTCACTGCCAGTAATAATTCATCACTCTCATCCCTTTTGCTCTCAATTAAGTTAGAGAATTTACTATAGCCCGAAGCTTGACATTTTCTTTGGCACTGAGTTGGCTCTCAATGCTAAAACTTGAATGTAGGCTCGGGATTTCATACGCTGGCTATGGTGTTCACTTTGAGCCCTCCTCGACCTTTGATCCTAATCTTGACACTTGAATCCAATGATTACTTCCTCGTGGCTTGGCGTTTGATTGGAAACCTTGGTGCTCTCAACACCATTGTGATCTGCTGTTCCAACACCTGGTCTGATATCTATCGGACATGGTACATAGAATCCATCGATGACATCGCCCGAATACACCCCTACGTGTTCGTCCTTGGGAGATATCCTTTGGACATTTGAGAGAGTGGCTTCCAAACCCGATATTTAATATTTCCCTTGCAGTGAGCTTCCTCCTCTGGCATCTGGCCCTTGGACGATTTCGTCTTCACCATTAATCTTTGACTTAGACAGGGGATAGCATCCTTGGTGCTTGACACTTAGGTACTTGCGATAAATAAAATATCAACCCTTTTTAATGACCAATTTCAGCCCGTACTTCAGAAAGATTCACCCAACAATGGGAATCGTTATCCATGGGAGCAAGTCAGCTTCTTTGTTTAAACCCTTGATCACTTGCCACTGCGCCTGCTATCTGGATTTACTGTTTGAGCTTGATGCTAGAAAAATGATCGACAATTTACTGGAAACTCGAGCTCTGTTTCTCCTTAGCGCACAGAGTTTCTGGGCATTTCTTCCTTTGAACTTGCTACAACTATTTCACCATCAAATGTGCCTTAACTGGGCACATGTGCAAACCAAAATCCTGTGTTTTATTCAGAAAACAGAATCAATATATCCACGAAGAAATACCATTGTTGATAATCGATATGTTGAACAAATACAACGCCTCTGGTAGGCTCTCTCCTCGTGGCAGCTTTGGTAATTGACTGGAAACTTTTGTCGACAGGTTTCAATGATGTGGCATGAGCTGAGTATTGGTCACCTTGGTATTTTTTGATAAAAAACCCTTAAGACATATGTCAACAAGCTTGGGGTTTACACTAGCTTTGGTGACTTGTGTTATGTGTTGATTGCAGGTCTCGGATGTTGGAGATTAAAGCATTGGGGCTAAGGCTTGGCCTTCGGGCCCAAATTTTAATAAAAAACACAAAAACCCTGCATAAGGCCATGGACCAGCTTTGGTCTAAAAGATCCAGAATTGCTTATGAAAGAAAAGACGAAAAAATGGGCAAAATAAGCCACAATTGGCTAGTACTGATTTAACCCTGATCTGTTCATGATGGCGCTGGAAGAATATCACTATTCTAGTAGCGCGCCTGTCATAACCAAAAGTCCAAAAATTCAACAATGCAAATGAGTACTAACACAACCCATCTAAATCCTTCAACCTAGATGAAGGTAATGGTGGCCACTCTTCCCTTGCCTCAAAATATGAGTTGCAATCACCTTCAAAATTAATCTTGGGATTCAAAGAATAAACAACAATGCTAAAGCCATTAATATCCCCACAATGAAAAATACAAGAACTCCAAAGGCAAATGATCCTTGGATTGATTCCTCCTTGCATATACCTGCACATTGTCCCCATTATCCGATACGAGTGACCTTCCTATGTTTGGTGCTAATTCATCACTCTTTTCAAATGATACTTGCCCCCCTTGAAGCTTGGGACTTGACCATAGCCGGTCACCATGGCCTTGATTTTCCTTGTGCACCTCGTCCTCAACCCATGCTCACCTCAGCCTTAACCTCCATAAGACTACTTGAAACATCATCTAGAAATTTCCAAACATTTTTTTTCTTTTCAAATGGGAGATGGGCTCATCATTCATATCTTTATATTTCAATTGGAATGTCCACAAATGACCAAAGTAGGTCAATGAGACTCAAAGTTACATCTAATAGAATAGAAAATAACTAGGGTTGAATCTTCATAGGTATTGAAAAAGTAGTGAAACATTAGAAACATAATTTTACCAAAGTAAACATTATAAACATAGTGAGAGGGGGTAAACCTAAACTATAGGACCCAAGTACAAGTACACATTTCCTTCAAGAGAAGATAACATCAAAGCTGGAAATTGAGATAATTGGTTGATATTGTCGCATATTTGTATCGATGCTCGAAGTGGAAGTAGAGGGACCGATCTTGTCATCATCCACCACTGTGATAGGACCAGTGCATGATCTAATAATATGAAGTTAAGAACTACTAGATTATCTATTGGACAAAGACAAGTTGTTTCTATAGTTTTAGATTTGATATGAAAAACAACAACAAGATGGGTTGTGGCCATATTTAGCATTTACTCGCATGATTTAATCTTGTTTCTTACAAGCATTCTCCTTTATTTGCTTCAAAAGTTTGCTAATATTTTTGACACTAAAAGCTTAATTTCAGTGGATTATTCAACAATACTTTGTGTAAAGAATAAACAACATACTATGTTATGATTCAGGCCCCAGATTCATATTCCGAGAGCGCAGTATTGATCCTTGAGGCATCCAGAGGCCTTTGGACCTTTTTCCGGATGATGTCACCCAAATTGCTATTCTTAGCAAGTTGAGCATCAGGGCCCAAATGACACTTCTGATGGCATATTCATATCCCTTGCAAAAAAACGAGATTAATGAGTATAAAGTCAAGCGTATTTGGATGACTTTCTATTTTTGGCAATATGTATGTGGAAAGTTTTTCTAAAAATAGAATCATGAATCTATTTTTAGAGAATCCTATTTTTAGAGGTTTTATTTTTAGCTACCTCTACCGGGGATGCAAGCCTTTGCCGGGTACACAAGCCTTGGTAGACGACATTCAATTAGTTTTCATTTATTGTTTCATTTTATTTTTCTCATTTGGAAACTCCACAGGATACAGGGGGCTGTGCGCAGATAATCTTAGGTCGACCCCTCGCAACGGATTTAGCCATCCCTTAGTGATCCAGAACACCTGTTCCGGAGTAGTTCTTTTGTGACTCCTACAGCTAGTCCTGCCCTCACAATGGGTACAATTGTTCTTCAACCAGTCCAGGTATCTCTCCCATTTACTTCTGCAACCCCCAACATTGTGGTAAGTACTTCGACACCTCAGGTATCATCCTTCCCTTCCTCGGCTCCTTTGGATATAGTTCCAAGTCATAGTCCTTTGATTATTTCAAGTTCATCATCTACTTCAAGTTTTAGTAACATGGTTGGAGAAGTGACTAGGTTTACATTCAATAATTTTGGCCCTTTAGACATAACTAATATTCCAGGGCAACCTCATGCCTTACCTACCACTAACTATGTTAAAAAGTTGCCTAAGTTTCAGGGAAACAATGCCATCAATGCACAAAACCATATTGACTTATTTTTGAAGGCATGTGAGGATGAGGGTGTTGAGCATGAACATGCAACTATGAAGATGTTCATTGATACACTTGAGGGAGATGCACATGCTTGGTAGAATATTTTCCCGAACAATTCCATACAGGGGTTGAATCCATTTTTCGAGAAATTATTGGAGAGATGGGGCGACAAACAAGATATCTCTTTCATCCTTAGAAATTTTATTGATATTAATAAAAAATAGAATGAAACTGTGTTAGAATTCAATACTCGTTTTGCAAAGGCTTATCATAGAATTCCTACTTCTCTTATACCTAACACTGATTATGCTTTGATTTCATATCTAGAGAAATTTGATGGAATTCTTGGTGCTTTGATTAAGCAAAAGGAGCCCACCACGTGGATGTTGCTTATCAGGTGGCCATCACCATAGAGAAACACCTCACTTTGGCCTCTAAAACAAGAACCCCACTTAGTTTGTTGCTTGATCCTCAAGATAGGAGAACCTCCAACCACCTTGCGCAGCCATTGCCTGAATCTAAATAGGAGGAGGGACCTTCCAAGGATGCAACCTTCGAGCTAGTAAACAACCCAGGCAATAAGTTATTGCAGTTTGAAAAGAAACTTCAAAATTAGATGGTTATCTCTCAGCCTAAACCCATCAACCAAAGAAGGCCTTACCGGTATTCGAAGACGAACGAGGAGCCCAAAGCCCCAACACAAGCACCCGGGACAAACTACATTGACTATGCCTCATCTCCTCTTTATTGCCGAGCTTGTGAACTTCCTCATGGTGAATCCTCTTGCGCTATCTTTGCCCAAACATACCACATGTATGAGCAAGAGAAGGAAGAACCCTCTGGTACCCCAGACAATACCTTGAACATGGTGGCCGAATTTGTTCCAATAGAAGACTTTCATGCTTTCCTTGCCTAAGATGTGGCTAGGGATAAACCTCATAACGTCTTCCAAATCCCACACGAGCAATGGAAAGCCTTGCAACCTCTGTTTCAGCCCTTGTCATCTCGGCTTGTAACTCAAGAAGACATCCAAAAGGCCAATGAAGCAACAATAGTCAGAGTTCAATCATGTAACAATGAAGTGTGAAGCTTGGAACCAACGACTTAAAAGGTATAGACATGTAGTGTGGGATGGGATTGAGTGTTTTGATGCATTTAACATTTCTCATATTGATAGGACTCTGAATGAAAAGGTCGATTCTTTGGCAACTGCTGCTACGTTGTTTACACCTTGGATGACCAACCCTTACATTACACATTTAGTTAAGGTTTCTTTTCGTCCTTATATTCCAGATAGCATAGGCTCTTGGCAGGTTTTTGAAGATGATAGACATATTTTGAATTTCTTAAATTCTGCTAATGAGTTTGCTAATCACAACATTGATGAGATACAAGAGGGCGAGGAGATCCCAATAATTGAACTGAAAAGTAACAAGATTCCAAAGGGCTTAGTACCATTAGAACAATTATTTGATAGGTTAGATACTTTTCAAGGAACTAATAAATCTTCCCTTGATGATCAGGTTCAAGAGGTGAACATTGGGAGTGGGGATACCCCGAGGATCATCAAAATTGGTAAGGCATGCACACCAGAAGAGAAAAGAAAAATTGCCGCGCTGGTAAGAGAGTACATGGACATATTTGCATGGTCTTATGACGAGCTCAAAGCATATGACCCGAAGGTCATTAACCATGTAATACCACTATTAGAGGAAGTCAAACCTTTCAGACAAAAAATGAGATACATGAATCCAAAGGTGGCGGCCACAATTCATAAGGAACTATAGAAGTTGTATAAAGTAGGTATCATTGAACCAATCATGTATTCTCACTAGGTAGCCAACTGTGTACCGGTAAGGAAAAAATCAGATGAGATTCACATTTGTATTGATTTCAGAAATTTAAACCGTGAGTGTCTCAAGGATAATTACCCCTTGCCTAGCATGGAACATATTATTCAGGCAATGACCGGATAAGGTATGATGTCTATGCTAGATGGTTTCTCCAGTTACAATTAGGTATTGGTTGAAAAGTAGGACATGTATAAGACTGCCTTCATTACTCCTTGGGGAACTTATTCATATATTCGTATGCCTTTCGGTTTGATGAATGTTGGTGCAACTTTCCAACATGCTATGGATTATGATTTTTCAGATTATTTGTTCAAATTCATAGTAGTATATCAATATGCTTGACAGTTTATTCCAAGACTAGAGATGATTATGTTTCTCATTTAAGAAAGGTTTTTGACAGTTGCAGGTCTCTTGGTATCTCCCTTAACCTGAAGAAGTCAATTCTTGGGGTGTTTGAGGGAAGGTTGCTTGGGCACATTATGTCTAAAGAAGGAGTAAGGATAGACCCTGAAAGGATCATAGGAATGATGGAGATTCCACTCCCATCTAGTCGGAAGGGCATCCAGTCATTTTTCGGTACGATCAACTTTTTGAGGCGTTTTCTGCCCAACTTTGCAAAGATAGCCAAGCCCATATCTGATATGCTGAAGAAAGATCATAACCTCAAGTGGAGTGAGGAAGGCAAGAAGGCTTTCAATGATATTAAACATGCTTTGTGTCACACAGATGTTCTCATTAGCCCAGATTATGCTAAATATTTTCAAATTTTCTCCTTTGCTTCTGATTCAACTATGGTTGTTGTGTTATTGCAGAAAAAAGAAGATGGATTAGAGCAGCCCATAGCCTTCATGAGTAAGGCCTTGCAAGGAGAAGAATTGGACTACAAACCGATGGAGAAGAAAGCCTATGCTCTCGTGAAGGGGTTGGCCCACTTTAGGCTTTACTTTTGGAACTCACACATCATTGCCTATGTTCCCCACCGCATGGTCAAAGAAATTTTGGTTCAAAAGGATTGTAATGGAACCAGGGGGAGGTGGATCACTAAGATTCAAGAGTATGACTTAGAAGTGAGGCCTACCAAATTGGTAAGGGCCAAGGCTTAGCAAGGATGATGGCAGAGAAGAATTTGGAGGCTATCGAGAATCGACAGGTAAGTGCTCAGGTAAATCTCTTAACTGATCCATTTAGGGGTTCAGATTGGTATCAGGGTATCATTGTATATTTGGAGAATTTGTCTTGTCCCCCTAACTTTACCAAGACGCAGAGGTGATATTTACAGCTTCGGGCTGCCAAGTACTGTGTGTGGTAGGGATGATTAGGATGGAGGAGTCCTGCATGAGTCATCTTGCATTGTGTAGAGTTGGATGATTCCAAGGAGCTCTTGAAAGAGCTACATTATGGGGTGTGTGGGGGACATTTTTCAGCTCGAACCACCGCACATAAGAGGAAGATAGACTTATGGCCTATACACAATTTACAGATTATTAGGCATAGGTCAAAAAGGCATTTGAAAGAAAGGAAAAGGGAAAGCAGTTTCAGGTTGGTGACATGGTCTTGTTGTGGGACAATAAAAATGAGAAATCAGGTGTCCACAACAAATTTGACAGCCTTTGGTTGGTCCCATACATCATTGATTCATCAGTAGGGCCTGCTATCCCCTATCCTAGGGATAACTAAGGAGATTATGTCTCGAGGCCCACATGTCCTAGACATGGAGTACATAGAGCCATATTGACTTGAGCTTGGCCTTGGAGGGCCCATCCTTTCTTCTTCAACTCCTTCATTATGTCAGCAACAACAACATCCATCCCATCGGCCTGGTTCTGAAGTAGTAGTGGGTCTTACTCCGTGAGGTAATGATTTCGGGTATCATGGTATGTGTCACTCTGATTCTCAAAGAATTTGGATATGTGCATTTAATTCTCTTTTGCTTCGTGACGTGTGCTTGGACTTTATGCCTTTTAACTTGTCCATACCTGGGGGGATGACATAATTCCCTAGCAAGTTGTATCCCTTATGAGTGAGTTGTCACTGGGTGGGTTTATGAAAAGTCATCGTCCATTCCTTTCATACTTATCACTTTTCATCATCTTTCCTCTCATCTATCCCCTACAATGGTTTGAGCATTGGGTTTTCCAAGATAGTAAGGGTTGCACCTTGCCTTGTGGAAAGAAGGGGCTAAAGGCCGAGAGGGTAAAAGTCACTGGCAAAAGTTAAAATCCAAAGATCAAACCTTGATATTCTTTGCCCAAGGATCCACGAGAAAGCAATAAAAGGATTCTCAACAAGAAAAGAGGGGACCCATAAAAAAGATAAAACTCAAGAGCTAGTTGGTGGATAGGGGGTCTCATCATGAGCCAACCTATTCATCTGGTCACCACGCCAGGGTAGTGGCTCTTGGTGGCATAGCCAAGAGACAAGGGGTCTCATCACAAGCCAACTTTCTCATCTCCATGAAATGCTTGTGGGTAACGCTGTCACCACTGGTCACCACGCCAGGGTAGTGTCCCCCAACTATTCTCTTGAAAGAAAAAGCAATAAGATAAAAAGTAAAAATGCATTGAATGGGCTAGGAAACAATTGCATCCATGACAAGGTGCAACTCACCCTCTTCAGAGACACCCACATGTAAGACTTACATTTCCCTGTCATCACTGCATCCCTTGCCCAAACATTCCCCACGCCATCTCATGCACTTACATGACCTAGATTGGTCTTCACCTGGAAACACCCCACACCTAAAGAAAATTAGCCCAATAGGACATCCTGGAACCCTCTCCAAACCTGGCTTGTAGAATAGCATAACGTCTTTGAGCACTTGCCTGGGAAAGGGGGGTTTTATGCACATGTTTGGGTAACTTGATTATTAGATGTGATTGACATTGCTATGATCCCTGTGACTTATGATCCCATGGAGGGCGTACTTGTTGTTGCTGCAGGACCATGCCCGACGGACAGGTACATACGGGGAGATGATTAGCTCGGACCTCCATAGGGCTAAAAGCCCACCAGATGGATACTGAGACCCCATCCAGGGGCAGACATATACCAGAGGCTTGCCCTTAAGAAAAATAAGGGCATTCCACCAAAGGCACCTTGGCAGGCCTGGACCTAGGGGGTTCTTGCCTTCCCCCCTGAATGTTGGCCTTGGGAGGCCCATGATGTCACCCTTGTGACCCTTGACGTCACCCAACGTCAGATAGACATGATGGAGGCAATTGTGTGCCAAGTGGCACGTGTGGCATGATCCAAAGGCCTTGGAAGGCCTAACGTTTTTCTCATGGAGGCCAACGTCTCACTTATGAGGCCCAACGTCCCCCTAGAAGGGCATGACGTCACCTCTTTTGCACATTTTAGGGTTTAATTTGTTAATTTTATTTAAAAAATTGGATTTTTGATGTAACTGGCCATGTCGGCCTTTTTTGACCTAATTTGTAATTAAAGGTCATTTGAATTGTATAAATAAGGGAAGAATCCCTTGTATTTTTCATCATTTTTCACTCACACAAGTGTGAGGTTTGAAATTAGGCCTCCTTTAAGGCTTATTGTTTGAACTAAGTGGTGCACAATTTTTGGAGGGAGCTTTATTTGGTGATTTTTGGCATTTTCATGGTGGAAAGTCTTCAACTAGGGCATGTTACTAGATTATTATTGGTGAATGTAAGTGAAAATCTGCAATTCTTATTTCTTTGAATGGTTATGGTATCTTTTTCTTCGCATTTACTAAGATTATGAAATTGCTAGTGTGAAACCTTAGGAGAAAAGCACATGTTATTGTCCTTCTCTCAATAGCTATCCACCTACTTGATTTGCTAGAAGACACCTCCATTGAAGCATATGCTAGGGCCCTACCTTTGTAACACTCTAACACCATTGCTTCATTAAGATTTTATTTATCTCAAGCTTGAGCTAAAGAAGAAGGAAAACCACCAGAGCTTAGTGTTACCTACTTCCTAGTAGTCGTTTTCCTTCTAGGGTTTTGGATGATTGAGGCCTTGGGTTACCAACACCTCAACCATCCTCCCTCTTGTCTTTAGTTCACTTACTATCATTTGTTTCCTTCAAGATTGCTACTGCAAAAGTGACTCCATTAACCCTAAAGGCACTAGTTTATACCTTACATTTGATTGATTGATGAAAACAACCCTTAAAACTTCTACTTCAAGCTCTTTGCTAATCATTCCTAATCTTAGATTAGACTAACTTACTAACATTCTTGCTGATGTTACAAAAGTAAGCTACAACCATATATTACAGCAGTAAAAGCTCCTAAAAGCAAGTGTTAAAGTTGATTTTACATTGCCTTCTTTGTTTCTGACAAATGCTAGCATATTGCCAATTCTAGGCTATCACTTTGGCTCATTATTGAAGCTTGTTTAAAGCATAATTGTGAAGCTATCATTATATATACATTGCTGTTATAAATTCCTGTTTGCTTCATCTTGTATATTAGCTTATTTCTTTTATTGTAAGTCCAAGGTTTTATGAAGCACTAATATCAATTGGTACTTGCAAATAGTGTTTTCTTGCTGTCTTGTTCTGGGCAGGTACACTTAAGCAAATCTTTTCTTCATCTTATTAAACCTCTGGGACTTTCTGATCAGTGTGACTTGTGAGAGGGGAAGAACTTTCTTGATACTATTACCTTTTCCTTCTCAAACTCCCAGGTCACCGGGGACGTCTCCCCTGGGCTTTCACCCCTAAAGAGAAAGATGTGTCTTATTTACGTGACAGTGATAGGACAACCTCCTGTTACGCCAATTTATTGTTCACTTGCCTTTGGCTTTTGGGCAAGTACAACTTGTGCGATAACATGGCCTAACACTTTTCAGTTGGCTGATTTGGAGGGTGAACTTATAGGGTTGCCTGTTAATGGGCAGCGCTTACAGTTCTTTTTTCAGTGAGGGACTTAGTCCCAAACAATTTTGGTTTTTGGGTGGAGTTAGAGTAGGTTAGAGTGGGTCTTCTCCTTTATGCAATGGTCATTTATGCTTGCTGATTTTTTTTACAGTTTTAAGACAACAATTTACTTTTCATTACAAGTGTCTTCCATTTCAGTATTTACTTCTCAGTGTTTGCATAAGTGTCGCTGATTTTATCCTAGTTATATCAACATGTGGTCGAGTCTTGTGCATTTTTCCTTTTTTTTGAATAAATGGTTGTCCATAAATGTTATTCCTGTGTTAAAATTTCAATGTCCATCTTTTCACATGCCGAGCCTTTGTGTCTATCATTAGAGTGAGCCTGGATGGGGGTCCTATTTGTCATTGTTCCCAAAGCAATAAGCCTTTAGGATGGGTAGTTTGAGGAGACATAGGAGTGTCTTGAGTCATCTTATGTCTTGTCTCCTCATCTTTGATCATTCAGTCTTCCGCTTCAAGTCAGTCCCCCCCCAATCCAACGTAGGGATATGGTACCTAGTTCTTTCATCTTGATATTCTTGAGTTATCACTTCGAGCTGAGGGAAGAGAGACATCATTGCTCTTCTTTTCAGCAGGTCATCTTGTATTGACTTCAATACATTATCTACAAATGAACTAGAAGTAGAGCACCTTCATAGCCATTAGCCTCATTGTCGGTTATTTCACATCCGACAAGGTCGAGCATCATTGGGCCTTGATTGGACGATCCTCGTCATTGTTCGACTTCAAAACATCATTCACAGTGTCAAGTTGTGCTCTTACCTTAGGACCCATTGACATTATTGGTGGTGTTCCTTCGCACTTCACAGGTGTTTACATTATTGACTTCTGATGGAGTGACTTGCTTCCTTGTGTTGACATCAACACATTTACCATAGGGAGGAGTGTGCATCATTGGGTGGTAGCAAGTAGCGGATTTGGATGAGACCCCTTGGTCTTCAGTTTTCAGTGGGAGGATTATATTTTTGACTCCATGGCCCATTGGACAAGATTTGGTAATACAGGTTAGATTATAGGTTGTTCTTCCACATAGTTACAAGGGTACTTTGGTACACGTTCCTCAATTCATAGAGCATCATTGGTACATCTTACAGAGTTCTCACAGGGCATTCATTTGATTATAAGGACACAGATTCTTATGGTTCTTGACATCCCACAGGGGAATCCTGTCCCCTTGAGTCACCATTTTTAACCCCTAGATTTTCACCTTTGAAAGTCTTGAGGATTAAGAGCCATCATGCAACACTTTGGTTGGCATACTGAGATTTTCCCAGGGTTTTAGCACTTATGTTGAGCAGCAGATTGGTTCACACACGAGATAGGTACATGATCAGTACAAGGTTACTTAGTTCAGAGTCACAGTCTATTTGATTTCCATGCATTTTTTGGAGGGAGCTTTATTTGGTGATTTTTAGCATTTTCATGGTGGAAAGTCTTCAACTAGGGCATGCTACTAGATTATTCTTGGTGAATGTAAGTGAAATTCTTCAATTCTTCTTTCTTTGAATGGTTATGGTATCTTTTTCTTTGCATTTACTAAGATTATGAAATTGCCAGTGTGAGACCCTAGGAGAAAAGCACATGTTATTGTCTTTCTCTCAATAGCTATCCACCTACTTGATTTGCTAGAAGACACCTCCATTGAAGCATATAATAGGGCCCTACCTTTGTAGAACTCTAACACCATTGCTTCATTAAGATTTTATTTATCTCAAGCTTGAGCTAAAGAAGAAGGAAAACCGCTAGGGCCTAGGGTTACCTACTTCCTAGTAGTCGTTTTCCTTCTAGGGTTTTGGATGATTGAGGCCTTGGGTTACCAACACCTCAACCCTCTTGTATTTAGTTCACTTACTATCATTTGTTTCCTTCAAGATTGATGCTGCAAAAGTGACTCCATTAACCATAAAGGCACTAGTTTATACCTTACATTTGATTGATTGATGAAAACAACCCTTAAAACTTCTACTTCAAGCTCTTTGCTAACCATTCCTAACCTTAGATTAGACTAACTTACTAACATTCTTGCTGATGTTACAAAATTAAGCTACAACCATATATTACAGCAGTAAAAGCTCCTAAAAGAAAGTGTTAAAGTTGATTTTACATTGCCTTCTTTGTTTCTGACAAATGCTAGCATATTGCCAATTCTAGGTTATCACTTTAGGTCATTATTGAAGCTTGTTTAAAGCATAATTGTGAAGCTATCATTATATATACATTGCTGTTATAAATTTCTGTTTGCTTCATCTTGCATATCAACTTATTGCTTTTATTGTAAGTCCAAGGTTTTATGAAGCACTAATATCAATTGGTACTTGCAAATAATGTTTTCTTGTTGTCTTGTTCTGGGCAGGTACACTTAAGCAAATCTTTTCTTCATCTTATTAAACCTTTGGGACTTTTTGATCAGTGTGACTTGTGAGAGGGGAAGAACTTTCTTGATACTATTACCTTTTCCTTCTCAAACCCCTAGGTCATCAGGGACGTCTCCCCTGGGCTTTCACCCCTAAAGAGAAAGATGTGTCTTATTTACGTGACAGTGATAGGACAACTTCCTGTTACGCCAATTTATTGTTCACTTGCCTTTGGCTTTTGGGCAAGAACAAATTGTGCGATAAAAGGGTCTGACACTTTTCAGCTGGCTGATTTGGAGGGTGAACTTATAGGGCTGCCTGTTAATGGGCAACGCTTAAAGTTATTTTTTCAATGAGGGACTTAGTCCCAAACAATTTTGGTTTTTGGGTGGTGTTAGAGTAGGTTAGAGTGGGTCTTCTCCTTTATGCAATGGTCATTTATGCTTGCTGATTTTTTTTACAGTTTTAAGACAACAATTTACTTTCCGTTACAAGTGTCTTCCATTTCAGTATTTACTTCTCAATGTTTGCATAAGTGTCACTGATTTTATCCTAGTTATATCAACATGTGGTCGAGTCTTGTGCATTTTTCCCTTTTTTTGAATAAATGGTTGTCCATAAATGTTATTCTCGTGTCAAAATTTCAATGTCCATCTTTTCACATGCCGAGCCTTTGTGTCTATCATTAGAGTGAGCCTGGATGGGGGTCCTGATTGTCATTGTTCCCGAAGTAATAAGCCTTTAAGATGGGTAGTTTGAGGAGAAATAGGAGTGTCTTGAGTCATCTTATGTCTTGTCTCCTCATCTTTGATCATTCAGTCTTCCTCTTCAAGTCAGTTCCCCCCCCCATCTAACATAGGGATATGGTACCTAGTTCTTTCATCTTGATCTTCTTGAGTTATCACTTCAAGCTGAGGGAAGAGAGACATCATTGCCCTTCTTTTCAACAAGTCATCTTGTATCGACTTCAATACATTATCTACAAATGAACCAGAAGTAGAGCACCTTCGTAGCCGTTAGCCTCATTGCCGGTTATTTCACATCCGACAAGGTTGAGCATCATTGGGCCTTGATTGGATGATCCTCGTCATTGTTCGACTTCAAAACGTCATTCACAGTGTCAAGTTGTGCTCTTAGCTTAGGAACCATTGACATTATTGGTGGTGTTCCTTCGCACTTCACAGGTGTTTACATTATTGACATCTGATGGAGTGATTTGCTTCCTTGTGTTGACATAAACACATTTACTGCAGGGAGGAGTGTGCATCATTGGGTGGTAGTAGGTAGCGGATTTGGATGAGACCTCTTGGTATTTAGTTTTCAGTGGGAGGATTATATTTTTGACTCCATGGCCAATTGGACAAGATTTGGTACTACAGGGCAAATTATAGGTTGTTCTTCCACATAGTTACATGGGTACTTTGGTACATGTTCCTCAGTTCACAAAGCATCATTGGTACATATTGCATAGTTCTCACAGGGCATCTGTTTGATTATATACACAAAGATTCTTATGGTTCTCGACATCCCACAGGGAAATCCTGTCCCCTTGAGTCACTATTTTTAACCCCAAGATTTTCACCCTTGAAAGTATTGAGGGTTAATTGCCATCATGCAACACTTTGGTTGCAATACTGAGATTTTCCCAGGGTTTTAGCACTTATGTTGAACAATAGGTTGGGTCACACACGACACAGGTACATGATCAGTACAGGGTTACTTAGTTCAGAGTCACAACTTATTTGATTTCCATGCATTTTTTAGAGAGAGATGTATACATATGAGTGTTGCTACTTTTTAGGAGGCACGATTTGAGTGGGTCTCCTGATAGTTTGGGGTAGTTCAGAGCATAAAGTATGAGTCCTTGCAGGATTCTAGGCCCGATGACATTTTTCTGGGCGACATGCAGGAACTTGCTATTTTTGGCAGGTTGTGATTCAGGCCCCAGATTCAGATTCCGAGAGCGTAGTATTGATCCTTGAAGCATCCAGAGGCCTTTGGAGATTTTTCTGGATGATGTCACCCAAATTGCTATTTTTAGCAGGTTGATCATCAGGGCCCGCATGACAGTTCTGATGGCATATTCGGATCCCTTGCAGAAAAAACGAGATTAAGGAGTATAAAGTCAAGGGTATTCAGACGACTTTCTATTTTTGGCAGTATGTATATGGACAATTTTTCTAAAAATAGAATCAGGAATCTATTTTTAGAGAACCCTATTTTCAGAGGTTCTATTTTTCGCTGCCTCTATATTTAGCAGGTCCAGTCATCGTCCATGCAATGCCAAGTGGCAGCCTTCGAGGTCGACATGTGGCAGTGATGTGGCATCCACCTAGGCTAGGGTGCATATTCCTAAAATTGGAGCATATGATAATTAATTTATGATGGAGGGAGAGGTTGCGTGAGTTTCCTAAAATTATCTCTCCCATGCACTCATGTCCCTATTGAAATATTGTAACTGCGAAGAATATTATAATTATAATTGAGTTATTTTCTTATAGATCAAATCTCCTTTTGTGGATTGTAATGTCCCCCACCTCTTGATGAAGAGGTCTGGAGAGACTCAGTGGTCTGTGTTGGAAATGTTTAACAGGTAGCATATTCTTGTCATTGATGGCAAGTACAACAATGAAGATGGCATGAGTACAGGAAGAATTTAATAGACGGACACCAGAAGTATTTTGGGAAGAAGCTGCAGAGCAACCTCGATAAGATCATAAGAGGTAGTGCAAAGGATGTTTGGTATGTTTTACAGGCAGCGTATGCTTGTCATTGATGGCAAGTACAACAGTGATGATGGCTTGAGTATAGTAGCGATGATCAATGACGCAGTGATATTCAGGAATATCGAATGATCGAAGGCCGACAAATAGAAGATAAGTTCAGGTTGATCGAATGATCGAAGGCCGAAAAATAGAAGATAAGTTCAGGAAGGTCGAATGATCGAAGGCAAATGATCGAAGGTAACGCAACATTGATCGAGTGATCGAAGACTCATAAAGTTTGTGCAGCATTTCTGATCGTTGGATCCCATCCAAAATTCCCGACAGAATGAGGGCCGTCAGATCTGAATATAGACAAGAAGAGCGCGTTGAAGAGGAGGATAGATCTCAGGCGTTAGATCTGAGCGCGGGGTCCGACCACCGTTGGATCGAGGAGAACCTGCACGATCTTTAAAGTGCAAGGAGTAGAGGGCTCACAAAATCCCGAAAGCAGGAGGACCGTCCATCTTAGGGGGTTATGTGGACCATTGATCCGACTCCCTGTCGGAGTTTTGGGGAACGAGAGTTGGACATGTCAAAGATTATTGACATCAGGAATCCTGATTTCGTGATATGAAAAATCGTGACTTAATCGCAACCGTTGAATCAAGATCAGATCTGGACCGTTGATCCAAGACCATTTCGGGGTTTCGAGGATCGAGTGTTGGAGATGTCAAAGAATATTAACATCAAGAATCCTGAAATCGCGATGTGTGAAATCCCGACTGAATCTGAACCATCAGATCAAGATGTGATCTGGACCATCAACCCGACTCACGTTAGCATACCACGTCAGCTAGGAACACGTGGCACAACCAGGTAATGATAAGTGTCAGACTGATTCAACATGCCAAGCACATGTAAGTCACGAATCAGGGTGACACGTGGCAGTTATTTAGCACATGTGACGTCAGCAGACTTACACCATGTCGGAGTTTCGAGGATTGCGTGTTGGAGATGTCAAAGAAACAATGCAATAGGAATCCCGATTTCACGATATGCAAAATCGCAACTTAATCGCAGCGGTTGAATCAAGATTGAATCTGGACCGTTGAATCCAAGTCCATTTCGGGAATTCGAGGATCGAGAGTTGGAGATATCAAGGAATGTTAACATCAAGAATTCCGATATCGCGATATGCGAAATCGCGAAATGATCTGAACCGTCAGATCAAGTGTTGATCAGGACCGTTGATCCCACACCATTTCGGGGTATCGGGGATCACGACTTGGAGAGTCGAGATGTCTCATCTCCAGACTCACGAAATGAGAAATCGCGAAAGCGCATTATGCATAACGCTGTGGTCACAACCCTTGGTCACATCAGCGAGAGACGGAGGAAAGAGCTAGAGAAACCAAGCTCCGTTTTGGGGATCGCGACTGGGAATGTCGAGATGCATGGTCACACGAATGCCGAATTGCCGAATGCCGAAATGAATGCAAAATCCCATGGAATCAATCCAACGGTGTAGGTGAACATGAGCATGATCGAAGGGCTAATATTGATCCTCAAAGTGTAACTGCTAGAAACCAAGGGCTAATATTGATCCTCACAGTGTAACTGCTAGAAACCATTGATGGTTTCTACCAGAGGATGCGAAGAGACTTCTGTGTGATTTCCAGAGGAGCTGATGAGTTACAAGGAATCTG
>JZKD02S0673022.1:163614-186790 GCA_000966675.3 Picea glauca | reverse complement strand
ATACAACTCTGAAAACGGATCATGGCTCATCCGGGCATGACCTCTTCTACATGTGGCCATAAGCTTCCCTGAGCTTCTCTTTGGCAAAAACACCTGTAAAAGTCCTCAAAATCCTGTGAAACCAAACCATGTCCTCCATCAAAGAGGGCTTGAAGTCCCCTGGAGCTTCCTGAAACTTCAATGGTGAAAAACTCGCATGAAGAGTCTTCAAATGGCTGTGAAAACGACACCAATGGATCCAGCACATCCAAAAACCCCTAGCTGGGCTTTTATGGCACCTCAAACGGCTAAACGATGAAGAAGTTAGGCCTCCTCCATCTTCCTCCTTCAAGCTTTGCTGGAACTGGTTCGCCAAAACGCACCTCTGTGTGCATGAACCTGGAACACGCTCCCAATGCACGTTATAACCTGGCACCGGGCACAACTGCGCCAACGGTGCAAACCGTAGGACGGTTAGGGTGCCTCCAGCTCCCAACCACCTCGGCACTCGGGCATATGGCCATATGACCAAAGGCTGGGCGTAAAAGGGGTTAAAACCGTTTAAAAACCGCGCGCATTATTAACCATTGGTTAAATAACGAAAATACATGGGTTGTTGTCATAACTGTGCAACCGCACACACCAACCGCGCGCCCGTTAAAACATGGCATATAATATGGCATAAACCATAGTTTAAAACCCCGCACAATATAATATAGTACGGTGATATGGTTTGAAACCCACGCAAATATTTAACCCGGCCGCCACACATATACTATATGTTTAACATAAACGTTGGTTGTATTAACCCGCACCCATATATTAAAACTTACGGTTATATGCATTGAACTATGGAACCATGGGTCGGGGCTAAGTCCCGGCCCACCCCCCTTTCCAAATAACACAACACACCAATTTAAATATAAGTCGGTTGACTTCTATAACAAGGAACACCGGCGGGTATGTTGGTTAGCGGAGAGTTATGAAGGCGTGTGCTATGGGAGGTCCAGGGGTCGAACCCCGTGGACTCCCAATACAACTTTTACATGTAAACATAATGTCCAACGAATGAGCGACACGTGGCGCCCTCGGGTTGGGCCACGTGTCTTCACATTATTTGCCCAAAACGGACACGTGTCAACATCGTATTCGCCAATAAACAACCAACCAGCAATTGCCACATCACCTACCATGTCAGCAGGTGCCACGTCAGCTGTACGGTCTCCACGTCAGCTGTACGGCCTCTGTCCAGTCAACATGTACGAACTTTCCAGTCAACATCAAATTTTTGCCTGTTTGGCTCGACGAACAGATCGCGATATCTTCTCCATACGGAATCCGTTTGCGAAAGTAAATATACCGCCAGAATCAAGAAGACGAGACAGATGCAATGGCACCATTTTCGTCGCAATCCGAGCACTTTGAAAATTGAGCAAATTTTTGCCCCCTGGTCCAGATTTTGATCACCGAAATATTCTATTCTCGTCAGGTTTACACGTGGAGGTAAATACCTCCCGCAACTACCATAATATCAACACTCCCTTCTAGCTAGGGAGGTATTTGAAGGTAATGGTCTTGAGTACAAACATACCATTTACCCAGTAGCATCAACATAGTCGTATCGATTATCTCATGACTAGATCATGAGCACCATCATCACTATCAGTGTCATCAACTGCATCATCTCTCGAAACCATACTCCATCTGAGTAATCAAACATGATGCTGGATAAGTCACTCACTCCACAGAGTGACACAAGAGCCATTCTTCTAATCTAGACATATGTCCTAGAAGAATAAATGTTCAGAATCATTTTTTGTCTGGGAAATCTTTGTCCTTTGATCATCCATCTAGTTGATAATCATTTCCAACACTACTGATAGTCTTCAAGGCAATCAGAACAATATCATGCATTAGAACACAACTGTGTCTATCCATAGTAGTACACAATTACAATCCAGTGGTACACTACCACACCAAGTGGCATACAGATACTTGATCAGGGACATATAGTCACAATCAGTGGAACACATCCACCACAATAGTATACATCTATTGTCCGGATACATACAGTCTCTATAACAATCATATCATCGACTTGCACATAAAACATTGTTATGATATAAACTGAATCATCTGGGCCATTCTTCCACTCACATCTGTGAGATCTGGAATGTAGAGCCCGCCTGTCAAGAAACACAGGTATGAGTGACAATCTTATCTTTATTTTGATCTAGTTACGTGGGGGACTGCTCGAAAGGTTGTTAAAATATTTCCATTGTCAGGCTCTTGTTACCCACAATGCCTTATTTTGATTAGTTGAAGTTGATAGCACCGCTTGATTTTAATTTCACACTTGGCGTCCTCAAGCCTAATGTAAGCCTCCATGCAAGAAACCAAGCAACCCCATGTTGTCTAGGGCTCAACTCCCTCTTTCAGAATGCCCAACATTCCTCCAAGCAAGCAACCTCTCTTCATGTGCCAACTAAATTAAGAAGTCACCAAGGTCCTGTTGTCGTCCTTGTACACACTTGCAAATGTGAGCTAAGTCCTACTCACTTAGTGTGTCCTTGGAGGCACAATGCCTAGGTTCAAAGCCCACATTGTCACTTTGACTTGAACCTCTTCCGTCTAGGCTTACTCCTAGGGAAGCCAAGGGGGGTAGACCCTAGTTTCTAGATGAGATTAAACGTTAAGTTCTAGGAGTTGGTTTTAATTGGTTAAAAGGTTGGGCGAAAGATCTAGCCTATATGAAAAGGCAACAATGTAATGTGCAACAATTCAAGATGAAAAGCAAGTATTTTCCTAGGACAACTAGACTAGTGCCTAAGATTGGGCAAGGGGTCAACTAGAGTTTTAGGGAGATAGATTACACAAGATTACAAAGATTACAAACTACTTCACAACAAGATTGGATACAAACTAGATAGAAAATTACAACAAATAATATCAAAGAGATACTAAACACAAGATATAAAAATGGTACAATTATGAACAAATATACAATACTAACTCAACTACTTGATTGTGCAGGAAATGAAGATATTCAAAAGGAAAACATTCATCAACACATCAAGCCTAGCATGCTCAACAATAAAGTGTCTCCAATGGATGCACAACTCTATTGTGACTGCTTTCAATGGCAAAAAAGATTACACAAAGCCCAACAATGAAGTGCCTCCAAAGGATGCGCTACTTCAATGAGGGGCAAACCAAAATATTAACACACAACTTAACTGAAAATGAAATGCTTGAAAAGAAGCCTCCAAGGACAAAAGGGCGCAACTTAAGAACCACTTAGTTATCAATCCACAACATTAAAATAACTTGCACGAAAAGTAAATATGAATTGAGAGCTCGCAAGATTCAAATGTAAACCATAAATGTAAATGCCAAGTTGATTTCCCCAATGGTTAAAGTGGATTAAGGATTTGTTAAAATTTATTAAGTGAAGGTTGAATCGTAACTAGGTGTGAACCTATTGACGGACAAATTTGACATGCCATCAACTGGAAGAATAGATCCAGACCGGGGTTGTCTAATTAACCCAAGTCGTTTGGTGTAATCTATTCTGACGGGTTTAATGGCTCCGTTAGCCAACTAGGGTCCTAAAACAAAGAAAATAAATAAACTACTTAATGCTAAAAACTATAATAATACATATACTTTAATCTAATTATTTACAAATGTTTTAAACAGAAAGATAAATATGAACATATCATTATGAACATAGTAATTACAAGTTGCAAGTTTTAGTGAATGCCTTGCAAAATCAATGTTTGGTAATCGTTTTCGAAAGTGATCTTGTGATTATGAATGATTATAGTAAAAGAAACTTTAATACGAAACATTCATTGGATACATCAACTAGACATCAGGGATAAATCATGATATTAAAGTTGAAATGATGATCACATATATAATATATGAAACAACAAATTATAGGCAAATTTTAAAGCATTCAATAAAATGAAACATCATATTCTAATGAAGCTAAAGCTATGTAACATATCAGTATCTCATAATATAAAAGGCAGAACATGGATGGAACAATGTCACACCGGTCTAAAGCCAAAATGCGAACCACTTGTCCATATAGCTATGAGAATTACATGCCTATAATCTGTTCCAGCCAAAGATGTCTTTCACTAACAAAGTGAACAGTATTTAAAGTAACTTGAGATCACATACTCATATCTCACATGATAGAGTTGGATCTCCAAAAATCAAGCACTAATACAAAAATAGTGGGTTGAAAAACCACTTATAACAGAGTTGGTTTTATTCAAAGATAGATGAAAGTTTTTACAAAACAAAAAGGAGGAGAAACTACTAATCATTTAGATGCATAATCGAAAATATTTCCTCCAGATAATCAGCAACAAAATCTTCTATTTCCTGAGAAAACAAAACAAATTTAATAAATTAGAAAAACAATTACTCATAACTAATTACTAATTTTTATTTAAAAAGAGACTTGGCTACAAAATTGAAGATTCTGTAGCCAGTCTTAATTTTAGTAATAAAATTAAACTTTAAATCGACTTATTTTGAAATAGATAACATGAACAAAATAAAAGGAAAATAAAACTATTTTACCATTTAAAAATTGACTAAAGATGGATCAATATGTTCAGAGTTTATTATTGCCTTGACATTAGTCGCATTTTTAACGACTATGTTTCTAGACCTTTTGATACGTTTGGTCTCTCTGTCTGGATGCGCTTTGAGATCAAGTATTTCTTGCTTCAGTGGGTCATTCTGAGCCGTGAGGGTTTTTATTCTGACCTGTAGGAGAGGGATGTCGATATAGTACCGTTCAATCCATTCAAAACAACCATCACAATGAACATAGGAGGTGGTAGGTCGATGAAGGACAAAATCGACCACGAGTGCATCAATCTTATCTGCTGTTTGCTTTAGATTATGACTAATACCGAAAAACCCTTCTTTGCCTTTAAGGCATGGTGGAAAATTTGACACAAAATCATATGGTTCAGTAGGACCGGTAACTTCCCTCCTTGAACCTTGCAATTCTAGATCTTATCGAACAAGAAAATATTCTATCTCAGGATCCGAACCCTCATCGATCTTGATCGAACTGATCGAGCTCAGATGAGTATCGTTTCAGTTCCTAAATTTCATTGAAATTAGGCGACCTTCCTTCTTGTTCTTGAACCCTAAGTCTATGCACTGTGGATTCCTTTCTCTACAACATTTCTTAACATCAGTATCATTCACATACACAAGAGGGTCATTTGCCTTTAATTCTTCAGTCTCTTGCTCGGGAAAAATTGCAGGTGGGAACTTACACAACATCCCTTCGTCTAGAGGGTTTTTGTCGGTGAACTCTGGTTCACTAATTGAAATATCGATCTGATCTTTAACCACTGCCTTGTCTAAACTAGGGTTTTCTGTTAAACGAGGGTTTACTGTAAGATCGGCCTGAGCGAAACCATTTCTTATTAAAAAGACTTCCCAACTGTCACCTACGGTTGATAAATGATGCATCAACAATATCTTAACCAATCCGTGATGGAACAAGCTTGAATCAACACTTTGTCATTTATATCTTTTGGACATTTTATAGAGACTTCTCAACAAGTAAAATGCCATATCTAGTTCGAAACCAATGAAATGCATGAGTAAACAGATATGGTAGAGGAAGACTAATCCGTATCGACTTTCGCATGTCACAAATTGCTTGAGAAGTAACAACAAGCTATGCCACCTAGGTTTAACCAGGGAGATAGAAATACCTTTTTCACAACAGTTGATCTTTCGGGATGTCATAAACAGGCTCCACGGGACTCCTTCAATTCGGGCGTTTTTGAACCATTTTTCAACCTTCGATGGAAGCCCTATTGCTTTGCTCACAAACCCCTCGGTTAACTCTAACTGTGTGTCCCCAATTTTAGCTCTGCAACCATTGAAAGTTTGCATGAAAGGCTTTGCTACTAGAAGGTTATAGCCCTCAAATTTCTTAAGGAAAACATCCCAGCCGTGGCTTTTTAAGTCCTCAATCGCATCGTCGTGAGAAAGTAAAGCCTGACATCCATTCGGCTCCAAGTGAACGACAAGCGCCATGACAAATGTAACCAGAAAGTAACAGGGATAACTCTGGATAGTTTTAGGTTTGAATCGTGGGAGCATGAGGAACAAGTCTGAATGGAGAGTGGAGATACAAAAATAACACAGTCTGTGTGTTATCATAGTCCAGATAGTGGGAGTGAAAACTAGGGGTTTGATTGTAATCTTTACCATTCCTTGTGATGAGAGCCAAACATACAGAGTACCGAAACACTATACATGTAATGAATGGTTCATTAATAAGTTAAGCCAACACGGTGAGGTGAGAACACGAGTACAACAGGTGCGTATTTATTTGAATGACTGTTGGTACGACCATTGAATTCATGAGAGGACTATCAAATATATCAAAGGTTCTTCATAAATCGAATCACAAACTATCAAACCATATTGAAACCTAAAACATCGAAAATAGGTCACTGAAACATTAGATCTGGATTTGATATAAGTATGGTGACCATTTAAAAAGATGCACTCTAAGGCACAGAAAATGATAACACCAAGCTAGGTTTTTATGTTTAATTCATGCTTACATTCATGAATTAAACATAAAACAAAAACAAAAACGCAAACAACAAGAATTTAGTAAGGAAGGCTTCTGTCCATCAATCACTTCGAGACCCTAAAAAATGTTTACAAAAATGGGGTGATGGCAGCTACAAAAAAATGCAATTTCTTTCAATGGTATGAAATATCACAAAATAATTGTGGTTGTCAACAATGGCGACGTACTGGGCGAAGCAGTTGTCTCTGCATCACCAAAATTTCACGTTAGGATGAATCAGAAAGAATGACACTTGTAGAAATAGTCGACAACAAAATCAAGAATTCTGATCAACACTCAGAAAATAACATAGTCTAGCATCAGATGTGTTCCCGTCAAAAATGTAATCTGGTATCAAATCTAGATTATGAGTGAAACGATGTTTAGACAACTGCCTCCGATACTGTTGACAAGGCCGCTGTTGCCAACAGGCGTCCATAGCCTCGACAAGGATGTCATTTAACCCACTCTAACACCTCTATCATGTCCAAGAGTCATCCATTCAAGATGAAGAGCATCATTACTTTTGATCAATTCCAAAAAGAAATACCTGATAATTTTCTTAAACCCGACATTGCTTCGCTGCCAGCAGGCCTATTTAGTACCTCGACGAAGTTGCCATGGCATCCTACATGCATTTACCCACTGCCAACAGACTTGTTCAGTATCTTGACGGGTTTACAGACACTTCCCCACACCTTGCAGTGCTTTCGACTCTCCAGGATTTATTTACAATTTCACAGAAACTTTATGATATTCAAGAGAGTGGTGTGATGCTGAAAATTTTAGATTTCGAAAAACTTGATCTTTTTCAACTTATTTTCTCATTTGACGATCTTCATCATGATCTGACCACTTAGATTTATGTTAAGAAACCTCTCGAGGACAGGAAGGTATAATCAAGTTGTTTTCTTTAAAAACAGGGACATCGTTAAGAGTTTTATTAATGATAATCGTGTCTTCTCGTAATTTTAAAGAAAAACCGGGAATACTATTTTGAAGAAAAAATTTCTTCCGCTGATCTGAGTTTTAGCATTTATAGCGCTGGTGCTTTGAAACATCATCGACTGTTGCTTTTGGATAAGATTTCTGATTTTCCTCCCACAAACGAAATGGTGACTCAGACATAATTTATTCAGAAACAAATAAAAAACAAGAAAAATGAAAAGAACCAAAATAAAAAAACAAAAGAGAAAATTAGAACAAAAAAATATGTACAAAGAGGTGCATCTGGAATCACGAGGAGAAATACCTTTTGGGAGCCAAAAAGAAAACATAAAAATCCTCATTAATATGATTGCAGTCCTACTCGTGGCACCTTGGGTCAGGGTTGAATTGATAGTTTAAATTTACTTATCTCCTTACTTTCCATTTAAAATTTTCATGATAACTGTGTTTTTGAAAAGAAATACTCATTGAAAAGCAGAGAGAAAAAGATATAAAGTGGTCTTGCCTAATAATAGTCAGATTATGGTTCTCTTGGTATGCCCGCTTGTGTCCTTTAACTGCATTATTACAAAGAGAAACAGTGAGAAATAAAACAAAAGGAAACCTATTCCTAAACCTACTTTAACTACTAAACAAATCAAAATACTAAGTGAAGTCATGCTTCCAATGTAGCCATTGGAGTAACTCCAATCCTGCAATGGAAACAAAATCAAATGTTACTAACAAGAATGGTAGTATATTGAAAAATGACAAAAATATATCATACTTACCTTTATCATCATCAAAAAGCAAAACAAGCATGACCTTACCATTTCCTTGAAACTTCTTGATGTGTAAATCCTCCAAACATTCTGCAATCTTGTCATGATATGGGTCATAATGGCATGGACGAGTGTAAGTAAGTTTGGAAAACTTGTCAAGATTATGGGGACCTGACATAACCATCAGCCAAAGCCGAAGTGCCCCATCCTCCTGACAATTCTCCAAGTGTTCATTAATTTCTTCACATGGAGGATCTAAAAAAATCATGTCATGCTTACTTCCTAGATATTTAGGTAGAAATAAGGCAAGCACAACTTTATCTTTATTATGAAGATTTTTTTATGTACGAATCTTCAAACCATTCTAAGATCCTGTCATAAAAATTAGGATGCAAACTATGACTTTTATGAAATGGATATATCAATGGGGAACACATAATAAGAGGATTCATGACATCAATTAGATCATTGGTTTGAACGCTTCCTTTAATAAGATTGATCGTTTCAAAATGTGAAGCATAAACATTAAAATTCGAACTAATCAAAGAACGAATATGCAATGTAGAATATTTGATCTCCATAGGAATGAGTGCATTGTCTTTTTCAAAAATAAACCGTGTAAAATCATCTTGCAACATGTCCTTTTTCCGTGCGAGTGATGAAAGTGAAAGAGCATCAAATTTGACTTCATAAATGTTATGTTTGGAATTAGTTTCACCAAATTTTGACATATCGAAAAGATTTGATTGTGGTGGCAAAGAGTAAGATACTGTGGGTAAAGTATCAAGTCCACCAAAATCTAAGAAGAGATTAGGATATAAAGAGTAAAATGAATTAGAAATAAGCACATGAAAAGAATCTCTTGAGCTATGATATTTAACAATGGTATTCCCAAGAGATTTCTCTTCACTTTCCTTAAAAGTTTCACTCTGATTTGGTGATAAATTCTTCAACATAATATGATCATCTAGATTTGCCTCTTGTATGATAGATAATTCAAAACTTTCATGACAAACATCTAATCTTTCATGTTGATTATGTACGATTTGAGGATAAAGGTTTAAGGTTTCTTCTTCCAATTGCATATCTACATCTCTAATCAGTTTCATAGGAGTGTTAGAATGCTTAAAATGATTTTTGTCACCTAAGTGTTCTTCAATAACTGAATTTAAATATTGATTAGAGCATGAGTTACAAGAATGAGGACATTCACCTTGACCCAACATCGAATCTTCTCCCAAGATGGTCGAGGACTGAAAATACAATGATTCAGAGGAAAAACCAATTTGATTATCAGTAAGAACTTTTTCAATAGATAGAATCTCCCTTGCTTGTTCAAAATTTTCAGATGGATTCCTCTCATCCTGCAAACAAAATTATTCTCGCAATTGAGTGATAGGATTTGTAACTGCTTCATCATTCGCGATTGAATATGACTGGATGAAAGGGACGCAAACACCATAGAGGAGATTTAATACAAATGACATGTCATAAAGATTAAATTTACAAAGAACATGATGGATTCTTGTCAAAAATCCTTTTGGAGATGAATTTTCATTGATTAACAAAGTCTGAAATTCTTCACATAATTAATTGTAATCATAGATTTCAAAAGCATCTAAAAATTCCTCTACAAATTGAAACCAATAAAAAAATGTGATATGCTGGAAAAGACTCAAACCAATGTTTAATCCGACCCCTAAAAGTAAAAGCAAACAATCTGCATAAAACCTTCAAATCTGAAATATCATGCTTGATACATTTACACCAAAACTTATTAATATGGTCTTTAGTAGATACATCCCCCCCACCATCAAAGGTGAGTTTGGACAAGCGAAAGACTGTCTCATTGGGAATATCACGTAATGAGAAGGGGAAAGAATTCTCCAACACAGTGATTTGGGGAGCCATGAGGAATTACAAAAAAAAAAACATCTGAAATAAAGACTCCCGCAAGGCTAGCTTGTCAGTCTGGCCCGCCTTCTAGTGCATTTCAAGATAACACAAAAGAAGAATTTACAAATATGGAATTATGACAGGTTGAGGGGTAAAACATTTAAACATTAAATTTACCTCGGCCCTCCTTCTAACGCCATTTGTTGACGGGTAAATTTAACATGCCGTCAATTGAAAGAATAGATCCGAACCGGGGTTGTCTAATTAACCCAAGCCGTTTGGTGTAATCTATTCTGACGGGTTTAATGGCTCCGTTAGCCAACTAGGGTCCTAAAACAAAGAAAAGAAATAAACTACTTAATGCTCAAAAATATAATAATACATATACTTTAATCTAATTATTTACAAATGTTTTAAACATAAAGATAAATATGAACATATCATTATGAACAGAGTAATTACAAGTTGCAAGTTTTAGTGAATGCCTTGCAAAATCAATGTTCGGTAATTGTTTTCGAAAGTAGATAAATAAAGCACATGTTTTTATATTTTCCATTTTATAATATAAGATCTAAGAACTAAAAAAAATACTAATAAAACATAATTTGAAACAAAGATAGAGTAATGGTTACAGCCAATTTAAACTGTCTCGTTTCATTAATAAAATAGACTAATAACATAAATTAAATGCGAGTAAAACTAACTTGAGATTAATCTCATACATTGTCTATATCCCTGTGCAATCCAAACTCCAACTGTCTCGCCCGTGAGAGAAATCTGCGACAAGCTTGTACTAATGCCTCCCGAATAAACTCAATGTGTTTATTGACAGCTAGGATATAATAACAGAATAGTAGACATGTATGTCCAGGGATCTTGTGATTATGAATGATTATAGTAAAAGAAACTTTAATACGAAACATTCATTGGATACATCAATTAAACATCATGGATAAATCATGATATTAAAGTTGAAATGATGATCACATATATAATATATGAAACAACAAATTATAGGCAAATTTTAAAGCATTCAATAAAATGAAACATCATAAGCTAATGAAGCTAAAGTTGTTTAACATATCAATATCTTATAATATAAAAGAGAAAACATAGATGCCAGATGGAACAATGTCACACCGGTCTAAAGCCAAAATGTGAACCACTTGTCCATATAGTTCTGAGAATTACATGCCTATAATCTGTTCCAGCCAAAGATGTCTTTCACTAAAAAAATGAACAGTGTTTAAAGTAACCTGAGATCACATACTCATATCTCACAGGATAGAGTTGGATCTCCAAAAATCAAGCACTAATACAAAAATAGTGGGTTGAAAAACCACCTATAACAGAGTTGGTTTTATTCAAATATAGATGAAAGTTTTTACAAAACAAAAAGAAGGAGAAACTACTAATCATTTAGATGCATAATCGAAAATATTTCCTCCAGATAATCAACAACAAAATCTCCCATTTCCTAAGAAAACAAAACAAATTTAATAAATTAGAAAAACAATTACTCATAACTAATTACTAATTTTTATTTAAAAAAAGACTTGGCTTTATAATCGAAGATTCTGAAGCCAGTCTTAATTTTAGTAATAAAATCAAACTTTAAATCGACTTATTTCGAAATAGATAACAAGAATAAAATAAAAGGAAAATAACATTGTTTTACCGTTTAAAAATTGACTAAAGATGGATCAATCCATTCAGAGTTTATTATTGCCTTGACATTAGTCGCATTTTTAACGACTATGTTTCTAGACCTTTTGATACGTTTGGTCTCTCTGTTTGCATGCGCTTTGAGATCAAGTATTTCTTGCTTCAGCAGATCATTCTGAGTCGTGAGGGTTTTTATTCTAACCTGTAGGAGAGGGATGTCGATATAGTATCATTCAATCCATTCGAAACAACCATCATAGTGAACATAGGAGGTGGTAGGTCGATGAAGGACACAATCAACCACGGGTGCATTAGTCTTATCTGTTGTTTGCTTCAGATTATGACTAATACCAGAAAAACCTTCTTTGCCTTTAAGGCATGGTGACAAATTTGACACAAAATCATATGGTTCAGTAGGACCGGTAGCTTCCCTCCTGGAACCTTGCAATTCTGGATCTTCCCAAACAAGAAAATCTTCTATCTCAGGATCCGAACCCTCATCGATCTTGATCGAACCGATCGAGCTCAGATGAGTATCGTTTTGGTTCCTAAATTTCCTTGAAATTAGGTGACCTGCCTTCTTGTTCTTGAACCCTAAGTCTGTGCACTATGGATTCCTTTGTCTATAGTGTTGCTTAACATCAATATTGTTCACATACACAAGAGGGTCATTTGCCTTTAATTCTTAAGTCTCTTGCTCGAGAAAAATTGCAGGTGGGAACTTACATAGTGTCCCTTGTCACCTACGGTTGATAAATGATGCATCAACAATATCTTAACCAATTCATGATGGAACAAGCTTGAATCAACACTTTGTCGTTTATATCTTTTGGACATTTTATAGAGACTTCTCAACAAGTAAAATGGCATATCTAGTTCGAAACCAATGAAATGCATGAGTAAACGGATATGGTAGAGGAAGACTAATCTGTATCGACCTTCGCATGTCACAAATTGCTTGAGAATTAACAACAAGCTATGCCACTTAGGTTTAACCAGGGAGATAGAAATACCTTTTTCACAACAGTTGATCTTTCGGGATGTCATAAACAGGCTCCATCTGACTCCTTCAATTCAGGCGTTTTTGAACTATTTTTCACCCTTCGATGGAAGCCCTATTGCTCTGCTCACAAACCCCTCGGTCAACTCTAACTGTGTGTCCCCAATTTTAGCTCTGCAACTATCGAAAGTTTGCGCGAAAGGCTTTGCTACTAGAAGGTTATAGCCCTAAAATTTCTTAAGGAAAACATCCCAGCCGTGGCTTTTTAAGTCCTCAATCGCATCATCGTGAGAAAGTAAAGGCTGACATCCATTTGGCTCCAAGTGAATGATAGGCACCATGAAAAATGTAACCAGAAAGCAACAGGGATAACTCTGGATAGTTTTAGGTTTGAATCGTGGGAGCAGGAGGAACAAGTCCGAATGGAGAGCGGAGATACGAAAATAACACAGTCTGTGTGTTATCATAGTCCAGATAGTGGGAGTGAAAACCAGGGGTTTGATTGTAATGTTTACCATTCCTTGTGATGAGAGCCAAACATACAGAGTACTGAAACCCTATACATGTAATGAATGGCTCATTAATAAGTTAAGCCAACAAGGTGAGGTGAGGACGCGAGTACAACAGGTGCGTATTTATTTGAATGATTGTTGGTGCGACCATTGAATTCGCGAGAGAACTATCAAATATATCAAAGGTTCTTCATAAATCGAATCACAAACTATCAAACCATATTAAAACCATATTGAAACCCAAAACATCGAAAATAGGTCACTCAAACATTAGATTTGGATTTGATATAAGTATGGTGACCTTTTAAAAAGATGCACTCTAAGGCACAAAAAATGATAACACCAAGCTAAGTTTTTATGTTTAATTCATGCTTACAGTCATGAATTAAACATAAAACAAAAATGAAAAACGCAAACAATAAGAATTTAGTAAGGAAGGCTTATGTCCATCAATCACTTCAAGACCCTAAAAAATGTTTACAAAAATGGGGTGATGGCAGCTACAAAAAAATTCAATTTCTTTCAATGGTATGAAATATCACAAAATAATTGTGGCTGCCAACACAACCCCAATACTCCCCCCGCTTGTACCAAGTAGTTTCTGGGTGCTCAAGAAGTATGGCAACAAGGCCTACCCTAGCTCCACAGGTCAACCCAAGGGAAATAAGTACTCCCGGAAAGGACGATGAGCGCCACGAGACCGTCCTCGACCTATCACCTTTCGTTGCTTCCTTCAGTCCTCGTTTAAATGACAAAGTTGGGTCAGTAATATGTGTCCTATTAAGTCTAATTGATTTAAGGCCTATGGACTAAGTTAAATTCAGTTAAATAGTGCGTTAAGGCAAGATATTGCTTGCCAAAAAAGGTGTATTTGTACCAAAACAAAAATTTACAACTTGCAAGAAATTGGAGTGCTCGACCACAAGATATTACTTAAAAGAGCATGAAAGGAACTTGAAATAGCTTGTAAGAAAGGAAAATTTAGTTGCGTTAAACCATCCATAATGTGCCCATGATGTTTGCTAATAAATTAAAGGACAAGTGCTTGTGAAAGACTATGAGTTAAAAACAAGTACTTGAAAAATAAAGCTTGCAAAATGAGAGAGATCTAAAGCATAAGATTGATCCTATGCCTCCATGGTCCTAATCGAGCATTAGTATGTGTGATTTCTACTTCTAGATAATTTTAAGCCATCAAACACACTAGAATCACAATACTAAACTAGCCATACGATTTTGGGGGTTGGCTAGGCCAACATCACTCCGAGGTGTAGGCAACAAGTATGAAAATAAATGCTTTGAAAGAAAGAAACTAAAATAGAAAAACCACTTACAATGACACAAGGTGGAGGCAAGCCTTCCTATTTTGTGCCAAAGAGGGTTGGAAAAGAATGAAAGCAAAACTAAAGCAACCTAGCCACACAACCTTGTCCTAATGACAAGTGGGGCAAAAATTAAAAATTGCAGAAAATTAGAAAGTGATCCTAGCCTTACGATTTTGGGGGTTGGCTTAGCCAAACTCACACCAATATGTAGTCACTAATTTAAGTTACAATGTACAGAAAAATAAATACAAGAATGCAAGCCTCAAGGGACTCCCGAGGGCTTGCTAAAATGCTAGAATGATGAGAGAGAGGGTTGGGAATTGTTACCCAACCAAGAGGAGGGTTCCTTGTGTGTTTTAGGGCTGGATTTTGGCAACACTTCCCCTTGTACTGATGAGAATATACAAAAAACAAGAAGCTATTTCTTACTGGAAATGCTGCAAAACACACACAAATGTTAAGAATTTTTTTGTTTTTACACAGAAATTTTCTGCAGAAATTTGAGATTTATTGACCTATTCTAGAGTGTTAGCAAACCAAATTTCTAAATATGAAAGAACATAAAATGAAGGCACAAAAGAGAGGAGTTTCAAATGGGTTGTGAAGGCAAGCTTCTAGCTCAAAGCTAGCCTTGCAAGCCCTTGAGATAACCTGCAACCTGTAAAACAAACTTGTGATATAAGAGCAAACAATGAGTGAGATAGATAAATAACACAAACTAATTTGTACTATCTACTACTCTACTCAAATAGATCAACAACTACACTATTGCAAAATCTACCCAAACAAACTAGTTTGCTTGGGAAATCTACTCTATCTCAAAGAAATGCTCCAAAAGACACAATATCACCTCAAATGTATAGATGTACCAAGACTAATCTTTTCTACACCGATGTCCTCTAAAGCTCTTTTATTAACCAAGTAGGAATTTTCAGCAACTAATTGCTACAAGTTCCTCTCCAAAAATGAGAGCAAGAATGAGTGAAGCAAGATGGGAGAGATGATAAGTGTGAGGAGAGAATTTGGTGGCATAACAATAGCTCAAGAGATGGTGATGAAAAGAGGGTGAGAGTGTATATTTTCTGAGGTCCTATGAGACTGCCATCTAAGGTATGTCCTTGACCTTAGTATGGCTCTAAGTTTCAAATGTGTGATTGTCTTCTCTTGTTGTTTTTAAGACAACAAACAATCACCAAACTTTTTGTTCAATATTTAGTGGTTAATTTCTCTTTTAAGGTGCCCTTGCAAGTGTTTTCTTTACTCAATGTTAGCACATGCAATATACATTAAAACAAATAACACTACCTCTAGATCTTTAACTTTAAAATGTTGATCTACACTTCTAAGCATGCATAAATTTGACACAGGTATTTTTGGTCAACATGACCCTGGATAAAACCCCCCCGGGGAAAACCAGTTTGGGATATATGTCTATATATGAGGAGAATAGTGAAATATCCCTAATCCCGCTGATGAGGATATCTACTACGGATCTAGTGTTATGTCTCACAGATCTGATACACTGGGGGTTTCTGGATGCATTTTACCTTCAGATCTGATACTCTGGGGGTTTCTGGATGCGTTTTAGTTATGTGCTTAGATGTTTCGTGGTTGTTGCATGTGCATGTTATATGTTATGGTTTAAACAATATATATGACGCATGCGGAAATAAGGAACATCAAACGCCCAATAATATGTATTATGAGATTCAAGCATGGAAATACACTGAAATATTGGAAATATAGGAGATAGTCTTCAGTTAGATCTCATGGATCGTCATTGGAATACAAGAAAATAACATAAAATACCGGTGATCAGAATATGAAGGAAGATTTGATGCATGCACGGATAGATCGGCAAAATCGACGGTTCCAGAGAAGCACGGTAACCGCTACAAACTGAAAAACTCGTTCGGAAGGTTATACCCGTCGGAATGAGTTGGAACTATCCCAATAGAAGCGCCCTGGCCTCTAGAATGATACTCGTGACTGTCGGATGACAGATATGACCTCTGATGCTCCAAATCTCGTCCCTTGGGGGTCTGCGCACCTCCTGGGCACTCTGGATGTGCCCCAAATGATCCCACCAACGAAATCGGGTGCTATAGGACTCAAAACATTCGCCTCGCCAAATGCGGAACTGGGTCGAAAGGGTTTCCTCAGATCTACTCTGATGCTTTGTCTATAACCCCAACTGTCCTTCCAGAAGAGCTGCGCCCTAAATGGCTGAATGATGCGCTCTGAAGGATTCCATCATCCGAATCTGTTGGAAAGTGGCTCAATTTATGCGCCTTGGCTGGATCTCAACTGGGTCAGAAGGAAACTCCGACCTGAGCTCTGACCTTGTGCAGCTCCACAAACCCTCTATCTGACTTGCGCCCTCACTGGCTGAGCTGCACAACCTGCAAATTGGATACTCCTGAATAGCACGGTGAAATACCTGGATGGTATCTCCGATTGGCTAGGGTGTGTCTCTCAACACCGAAACCTATCAATGGTGGTGGTTTCCTCCAGAAATCCACAAAACAGTAGAAGTCAACTCTCTTCCTCCTCTGGGAACTCTCAACATCAAATCATAACAATGCATAATGAATTAGGTTGCTTTACCCTTCCTTTATAGCTTCCCGAAATTCTAATTCGTTGTTGACCTTTTCCCTCCAAGTGACTTTTACTTTATTTTATTATTCCTTGATTAAATCACTTAATTAAATAATTATTTACCGTTTTACCTCTAAAAAGTGATTTATCCATCATGATGGCTTCTCCGGCCACTGGAAGTCACTTCTCATCATATTATCATGTAATGCTCTTCCTCTCGATTCCGATGAGCTATTAAACTAAGAGGTTTCTCCAAGTAATATGCCCATTATGACCTTAGTGAATTTAATTAAGATATGACCCATAATAACTCAAAATTACAGAAATCGTCGGAATGTAATGAAACCAAAGCCTAGCTGTGCGGAATGGATCCTAATGATGAACGATACAAGTCGGGCTCATATAAACTCCTCAATATCTCCCGAACTCTCTGTCACCCCTATCTGGCTACTCGGGTAGGCATAACACTCTGAAATCTTGTAATGTTATAATGTCCCAAAATAGGGACATTACAAATAGATGGTGGAATACATCACGTACAAAATATAGATGACCCTGTTTCAATAGCAGCTTGTCTCAAGCTGAAATACAAGTCCAAACCAAGCAGGTGTGCCTTAGCATGGTGCGCCCCTCATAAATGCTACCAAATCCACCATGAATGCTCCAGATGCAAGCTGTGAGCTTAGAATGGAAAACCCCTCCACAAGAATGAAGCCCTAATGTGTGGCCTCCCTCTGCCACTGATCCCACTACAATCTGACAGGTGTAAGTCCTCCCCACTGATGATGCGCCCTCCTCCTATGTGTGTCCTCCTCAGAACTGGAAGTTCCCCACTAAATAACTGAGACTCCAAGCTAGATGCCTCTCTCCATGAAAGCGTGCACCCTAGCTAGCCTCTCCCAATGCAACTATCCTCATCCTCTTGCCCTTCTCCCAGCTCCTTTGGTGAACATACAAGTGAATGAACTCTCCTTTGCCCCTTGCGCCCTCCTATAGGAAAGCATAAGGAAACCTAAAAGATGGGTGTATGATATTCATCTCATCCCTAATCAATGGTTGAGATCATCTCAACTAAATCTCAAATCAAAACCCACTTTACTTAAGTTTCCATAGTTTCACTTTATGTCTATTAATTCAGCCACTTTGTGAATTAATTGTCACTTTAGGCTAAAATGACCAAATTTCACTTTTGACTTAAATCTCCTAAAGTGAAAAACTCAAGGGAAATTAATAAGGCTTGTTAGGCCAAATTAATAACTTGAGGAAAAAAAACACTCAGTGAAAGGAACTCTTCTAATGACGAAGTCCTAAGGTATCTGACCTAACTATGATCCATGCATACCTATTACATTATTATCCCACGCACGGGAGCAGAAATTCCAATTACAAAAATACATGTTGAAGGCCAAAAATGCCTTGTAGAATCAAGAAGTCTCTGACTTTGTAATGTCCCCCACCTCTTGATGAAGAGGTCTGGGAAGACTTAGTGGTCTAGGCATCCCCACTAGATCATAGTCTCACACAACATTGGGAAAAGTCAACCAAACTAATGTTATATTTTGAAGTTGACTTAGGAAAAAGGGGAAAAGGGAAAAAAGTAACTCAACAAAGAATTAGAACGTTGGAGGTTGAGTTAGGAGTTGAACCTAAAGGTTAAACTAACTCAAAAGGAAAAAAAAATGGAGGTATAAAAGAAAGGCTAGGGCGCACCTCTCATTTCATCTTGGATATTTGGTATTTTGCTTGTTGAGCTCTTGAGCACACAATTTTGAGGGTTTTGAGATTACAAACCCTAGAGAACAACTCAGTGGTGAAAGATTCCACTCACCTTGTTCCAAGCTTGGTCTCTAGGATGAAATATTCCACCCACACCATTCTACACTCATCATCTATTTAGGAGAGCAGTAGGGCCATACCAGTTAGGGTTTTCCAGCAGGGGCACACCATTACTTGAGGAATAGTTCGATCTAGCTATTTGACAGATCTTTTGGAGATTCTAGCATTTGGGTTTTGCTTGCAAGACCTTGCTCATCAATTTGGAGGTTTTCTTGAGGATTTACTACAACCAGGTTATTTTCTACAGGTTGGGACGACTTTGAAGAAAGGAGGTCATCTTGATGATTCAAAGATTCTCAGATCTAGGAGGCTCTACTTCAGATATGATCTTGAAACTTCTCCTAGGGGCTTGTGGTTGCTCGATCTATCATCCTAGAGAGTTTCAGGTGATTTGGGGACCTCACTCATCCAGGCCGAATTGTTGGTACTTCAGGGTTTCATGAGGGTCGTACCAGATTAGGGTTTTCAACAATAGGAGGGGGAAGAGTTCATATTTGGGCTTCACACTTCAGGAAGGGGTTTCCCTTGCCTTGATCTATCTCTTGGTGGAGTTTGGTAGCATTTGGAAGTCTTTTTCAGGGGGGTCGAACCCTTGGTCTTCACACTCTTTCAGCATGATGTGCCAGCAGCTAGAGGGTTGGGCGAAACCCTAGCTTTTTGTATTGGATCATTCATCTTGTATTCAGACTTTGGGAGGCTTATCTTGTATTTCCGAGAGCATTTTGTAGCAACTCATATCTTTATCTTGGAGCCATCTGATGTTATTCTAGATCTGCTTCTATATTGTATCAGGTTCTCACTTCTCATAATAAAAGGTTAGATCTGTGCTTTGTGGTTCCATATCTTGTGTATTGATGAGTTCTTGCATTATATTGAATATATCTTGATAAAATTGTGTTGAATAACTGAACCAAACCCTAAGGCCAAAATATCAGTGGTCAACGTGCAAACACAAACAGTAAAACAATTGATTCAGTGGTTAGCTAGTGTTCCCAAGTGAAAAAAATTGGCTTGGGAACATTACAATGGTATCAGAGCACTGATCCTCCCATCCTGTGAGGATTAGCGCATGCAGAGGCACAGTGGTATCTATATGGGTCGAAGGAAGAAGCAGACCAGTGAAACAAAATCCGAAATGGAGGGTTCAGGTGATGACCGTGAGCCACAAGGCTTGGCTTTCTTGGCACATGAGTTCCATAAATCCATAAACCAGACAAAAAGTAAACTGGTCATCCACTTACAGGAGAACTATGAGGCAAACCGTAAGGGACAAACCGAAATCATTGAGACCCTGAGGAAGGTAGATGAGAACCTGAGGAAGGTGGATGAGAACCAATTAAGGATAGCCCAACTATTGTTACAGATGACTCACAAGGGGAAAGGTCCAGAGACATATGAAAACATGTATAACCTAGAATATATTCCCTATCATCAGTCTGAGGGAAGCCATGGAGGGGGCACACCACATGGATAGATAGGTAGCAGGGCTACCCCTAGACCATACTTTCCCACGTTCACAGATGAACATGCACAACATGAACATGTGGATGACTTTGTTGAACGTATGACATAATGTACCAGGGAGTACAACGATTTGAGTATGACAATTCAAAGGCATAAGTCCCTAGATCAGTACTGTCAACTCAAATTCAGAAACAAGCCTAGGACAAACTACAGGAGCAACTATGAGTTTGAGCGCAAAGCTGGGAAGATGGAGATTCCCTACTTTGATGGTATGACCAAGATGACAACATAGGCATGGGTACAGAATCTGGACACTTATCTGTAGCTTAATCCCATGAGGGAGGTGGAAGCCATCAAGTTTGCCACCATGTACTTGGATGACAAAGCTCATGATTGGTGGTATCATGGATTGACCATGCTGGGCCACAACCAGATAGTGGTATACACAGAGTTCACTCAGAGACTCATTGACAGGTTTGACCAGGGGGATCCTGAGTTGCATTTCCGAGAGCTCACACAGCTCAGACAAACATGAGCACTAGAGGTGTACATTGAGGAATTCCAGAGGCTAGCAATCATGGTGCAGGACGTTTCACAGACCAAACTCATGATGCTCTTCACTGAAGGGATGATGGAACCCTTGAAGGGTTGGGTGAAGGATTTTAAGCCTACCAACCTACAGGATGCTATTTGGAGGACGAGAGACCTAGGACCAGCTGCAAAGCCGAAAGTTAAGCCTAGACCACCTCTTAACGCAGGAGGAAGAGATCAGAGACCTCCAATGAATCTAGGAGGATGTGACCCAAGGGGGTTTGACATGGGAAGAGGCAGGTTGGATGAGAATACCAAAAGAGAGTTGAGGAGGAAGCAACTATGCTACACCTGAAAAGAACCATGGGACCCATCCCACAAATGCATGGGTCGTGGCCAGGTTCACTACATAGAAGTGACTTCAGACGATGAAGAGGAGGAGGATTTCATCCATATCCAGAACATGGAGGCATACACCACCGAAACCATAGATGAGGAGGCTACAGGTCATGACAGTACGACAGGGGAGAAAGCCACCTTGGCATCCATCAGTGGGGTGCCCAAGTACAACACTTTCAGGATGAGAGGGGTCTTGCAGGGGCAAAAGGTGTCCGTTATGATTGATGGGGGAGCCTCTCACAACTTCATTGATACATCATTACTACAGAGGAGGCATATACCCACGGTTGAATTTGAGGGATTCAAGGTGGAAGTAGCAAGAGGGTGCACCATGCCTTGTGACAGGCACATTCTAGGGATGAAGCTTACATTAGGGAGGCATGATTTGGTACAGGTTGTTTATGTGATGGACCTTCCAGACACAAACATTATCCTCAGAGTACAGTGGATCAGCACGTTGGGGCCTATCATAACCTACTACAAGACCATGGAGATGTCTTTCACAGAAGAGGGTGGACGAAAGGTAGTTCTTCGAGGCATGACATGTGTTGCCGTCCTTATACACACTTGCAAATGTGAGCTAAGTCCAACTCACTTAGTGTGTCCTTGGAGGCACAATGCCTAGGTTCACAACCCACACTGTCACTTTGACCGGAACCTCTTCCGTCTAGGCTTACTCCTAGGGAAGCCAAAGGGGGTAGACCTTAGTTTCTAAATGTGTTAATTGTTAAGTTCTAGGTGTTAGTTTTAATTTCTTAAGGTTAGAGGGGATCTATCCTATGATGCTAAGGCAACAATGCAAGGTGCAATGGTTAGCATGTAAAGCAATCCTTTTCCCTAGGTCAACTAAGACTAGTGCCTAGAGATTGGACAAGGGGTCAACTATGTGTTAGGGTGTTTCGTTACAATAGATTACAAAATAATAAAATGATTACAAATTATTTACTTAAGAATGATTATATTCACAAATCACTAGATACAAGATTTATAAATAAAGAATTCTAGGATACAACAAACAACCTAACCACTTTAATTATTTTGTGTGCAGGATACAAGGAGATTTAAAGAATCACATCAATACATCAATAAAGAAGATTAAGCACAAGTATTAAAGATGAGAGACAATCACTCTTGATTGTTAAACCCACGAAAGTTTTAGAGACTTAAGTCCAATGTTGAGTGTTAGCACGGAAATTTCGTCTGCACATGGCGACAAGAACTCCACATCATCTGCACATAGTGACAAGAAATTTACATCATCAAAACATCAATGAAGTCATTCATGGCACTATTCACAACATTCCAGAAGGGTCAAATACTATACAAAAATTGAAAGACACTTCACATCATAAGGTGCGCGCGTATGTGTGGGATAAGAACGTGTTGTGCGCGCTTTAAGCGCACGACGCGCGACTATCCACATGAGAAGCCGCACATATGCTAATACGGCACATTAAATGATTAAGTCGGCTTCCCGACCGCCAATAGACCTTCGCCCGAGATGATTTGACCATCTGATCAGGGTCGGTTCTGCAAATACGGCGAATTTATGGCTTAAGCGAACCCTAAACTAGCCTGTGTCTACACCGGGAACTAGTTACATGACCGCCTGGAAATGGCTATAAAAA
>JZKD02S0673022.1:146761-163604 GCA_000966675.3 Picea glauca | reverse complement strand
TGTTTTATGTTAACCCATTTTGATTCACAGCAGACCTGTTCTGCCCTGCTGAGCCCAACAGGGCATGCTAGTGCTCCCATTCTTGCTCACCAGGCGACGATTCGAGCACGAACATTGAGTTATTAAGCTTTCTTAAGCTTATTAAGTTTTATTAAGATTTCACCAAAGCCTCCTTCTCCTATTGCCAAATAACTGCTGGATGCTCAATAAGTGTTGCCACCCTAGCTTCACAGGTCATCCCGAAAGATTGAGTACTCTCGGAAAGGACACATCCTGTGCGCCGTGAGACCGTCCCCGGCCTACACCCTCCGTTGCATTCCTCAAACCCCGTTTTAGATGGCGAAGATGGTGGTCTAAGGTACCCTAAAGAGTCTATTAAGCTTATATGTGAATTAACTAGACTTTTAGGAGTGTTTTAGAGTGTTTTAAGAGTTTTATGACACTTTTAAATGCTGATTTAATGACTTGGACGAAACTTACTTCAACAAAAAATGTGTTGCTTAAGTTTATGAGATTAAGAGCATTAACACATATATGCTATGTGAGAGCAAGTCACTTGATTGCACAATTAGATAGCTTGCAAAGTAAAGAAAGAAGCTACAAGGGCAAGAACAACTTGCCAACAAAATGAAAAGAGAAACACACTTATCTTATGATTGAGAGCATTGAGATATGAACATTAAGTGTGAGAAAGAAAAAGACTTAAGTGTTTTCCTACTTATCAATTTATCAATGAGATTACTTCAAGCATGTGGCAATTGGCCTTAGAGATCAAGCATGAAAGAAAAGAAGCACCATTCACTTATTGAAGCACTTAAACATTTAGGATTATAGATCTAAGCATCTAAGACAAGGATTAAACTTTTAAGATTTCTAAGCATGCAAGATAGATCTAGTTAAGTTATTGTGCCCAATAGGGTTAAGCTAAGGATTTAATGATTTGTGAGATCTAGATCTAGGATATATCAAAGCATTAAGCACTTAGATCATAATCAAATATTAAAAACCTAACCTTACCTTTGGGGTATTCCTCTCCCAATAGGTAGGCAATTAATTAACTTGCTTAAACTTAGAAATAACTTGTGAAAGGAGAGAGGCAAGCAAGCAAGAGATATAAGCTAATAAAGAAACAAGCAAACCAACAAGCAAGCAACCTACCCCACGTCCTAGGCTAAGAGGATGCCCTTCATCCACTAAACCCCACGTCTTAGCTCAAAAAGGCAAGAGAAAGAAGCAAAAAGTGCAAGGAAAATGACATCTAAGCAAAACCCTAGCTACCCAAAATCTCACACGTGGGAGGAGGCCGTACCATTCCTTCACCCGCACCTATAAGCGACTAAGCAAGCAAGAAAGAGGAAAATCGATGCACAAGAAAGACTATAAATAGAAAGAGAAGGAGAAAATAGCTACCAATTTTGGGGTCTTTGAGAGTTGTATGGATGTTTTTGGGCAGCCAAAACCCCTCTCAACCAGATCTGAAACCTGCAAAACCAGCAAGTTATGCTTGCTGGAAAAATCTACACACAACAATACAAGTGAAGAAAAACTTTTGACTTTTAGGGCAAAAACTTTTCTTAAGAAAATTTGATAAATTTTGATATAAATGACCTATCTTGCTAAGTTAGACTAGCTGAAATATATATGAATGTGAAAAACAAAGAGAAGAAGAGTAAAGGGTGAGAAAATAATGGAGTTTGTATGTGTCTCAAGGGAGCTTTCATGCTTGAGGTGTTCCCAATGAAACCCTCATGGCTAAACCTGCAAAACTTAAAAGGTGATGTGCATACAAGAGATAATATGTTGGATCTACTAATAAGATGACATTTCTATCCTATCTAGCAAATCAAGATATATAGATCTATAAACATGTGCATTACTAGATCTACCCAAGTAACATTTTACCTAAGATCCAATGTGTACAATCACCAAATAAATTTGAACAACTTTACCTCATGTGTATGGCAAGAAAAAACATGTGCATAACTCTTCCAATAGTCCTCCAAAGTTTCTCTTTATTACTCAAGAAAATGGATCTTGGAGAATACTTAATCCAAAACCCTAAGAGGAGGAGAATGGAAATGATGAACACGAGAGAGAGAGAGTGAGTGAGAAATCAAGTAGCATAACAATAGCTCAAGATATGGTGAGTGTAAGAGTGAGGGGAGGGTTCCTTTTATACTTGGAGAGGCAAACTCACCTCTCTTGGATCAATTCCAAGTGTCCAACACCAAGCAAAAGAGGAGATCCCAAGGGTAGGGCGCACCATCTAGGGTTTGATCAAGAGATCTAAGGTGTAGATGAGTGTGGGAGGTGTTGGGATCACACAAAAGTGAAGTGGGAAGCCATGGGATTCATGCCATGGAAGAGGAAAGGTCTAAATAATTTTTTAAAAATTATTTGGAATTTTCCTAGTGGAGGAGGGGCATAACTCTCTTAGGAGAGCGCACCACTTGGGATGAAGAGAAAGAATGGAGGGTGAGATGAAGGAGAGGGTGTTGGGATGAGGCAATGAGGTAATGCGGGGGGTCAAGGGAGGCACACAAAACAAGAGGGGCATCCCATCTCCTTCTAGAAACAAGCCAGCACGTTTTTACCAAGGGAAAAACGTCAATCCCCCTAGGGGGGCGTAACTTTTGAGTGAAAAGAGGGGGTTAAGGGTAAGAAAAAGGTTGGAAAAGGTTGGGAGGGTTATGTTATTCTTAGGGAGTCTCTCTCTAACCTTTATCCATCATTTAACATCCTTTTAACTCATTATTACAATTTTAGATTTTTGCCATGTTTGGACTTTAGCAATTAAAATTGTTGTTTTAGACTGATTGACACTTCGGGTGGACAAACCCATAGAAAAAGTTATCCAACTGAGCTGAAACTTGGTCCATGGATGTGGGGGGTGCTATTCCATTTATTTTGAGCACAAATACCCCTATCAAAAGTCCAAGGACCTAGTTTTTACAATTATTGCTAAAAACCAATTAATTAATTAAATAATTAATCCTCCAAACTTAGGAAAATTAATTAATTAAAAAAAACTAATCTAGACTCGATGGAATTCCGTGAGACTCTCTAAGATGTATTGCATGGTCATTTACAATGATTCCCTACAATAGTTACCAAAATATAAGCCCACTAGAACGTTGTTCACCACTTTGGAGGAATTATTGCAAGTGTGAGGGAAAAACTCAAGGGAAATTAACAGGGCTGAAAAGCCTAGTTAATAACCCGGGGATAAAAAACCCTCGGTGAAAGGAACTTTCCCAGTGAACCGATCCCAAGGTAACTGACCTAGACATGACTCATGCAGACTTATTGCATTATCAACCCACACAGGGGTGTGGAAATTCCAGTTACAAAAAGAAGTGTTGGGGCCAAACAATGCCCTGTAGAACCAAAGTCTTCGACAAATCTGCATCTGATGATGCATCTCTTCATGGCACATGGAGTTAACCACCTATGTTGGAGAGGCAGTCAACAACAGACAACTCAACCAAGGTAGTTACGACCAAGAGGATGGAGGCCATCTTCAGGAGAGAAGAGATAGTATATGTAGCTGAGTGCAAGGTTTCGACACGTGTGGACAAAAAGGGAAAAGTTCACTACACACCAGAGATTCAGGAGATCATTGACAAACATAGTAAGGTTTTTGGACCTGTTCCACCAGGTGTACCACCAGACAGGGGGTTTGAGCACATCATTGAGTTGGAGGAAGGAGCAAAACCAGTCATCACTACACCTTACAAACATCCAAAGAAGTACAAAGATGAGATAGAGAAGGCAATCAAGGAACTCTTGGATATGGGGCACATTAGGCCAAATTCCAGCCCTTTTGCTTCTTCAGTAGTGTTGGTCAAAAAGAAGGATGGAACCATGTGCATGTACATTGAATTCCGGGCATTGAACAAGAAAACAATAAAAAACAGGTATGCTATACCACAGATTGATGAGTTGTTGGACGAACTGCATGGGGCTGTCAATTTCACAAAAATTGACTTGTGTTCGGGCTACCATCAAATCAAAATGAGGGAGGAGGACATTCCCAAGACTGCTTTCCGGTGTCACTATGGCCACTATGAGTTCCTGGTGATGCCATTTGGGTTAACCAATGCCCCAACCACGTTCCAATCATGTATGAACCATGTCTTCAACAAACAGTTGAGGAAGCATCTCTCGATATTCTTTGATGACTTGCTCATTTATAGTAAAACGTGGGAGGAACACCTTCGGCATGTGGATCAGATTTTGTCTATCATGGAGGAGCAATCATTGTATGCCAAGGAGTCCAAGTGTGAATTTGGAATGACGAAGGTTCTTTACTTGGGACACATCATCAAAGTTAAGGGAGTACAGGTACACCAGGAAAAGATTCAAGCCATAATGGAGTGGCCTACACCTAAGACCCTTACAGAGTTGAGGTGATTTCTAGGCATTTGCACTTACTACAGGAAGTTTGTCAAAGGGTTTTCACAACTTTGTGCACCTTTGATCGATTTGACCAAGAAAGGAGCCTTCAGATGGAGTGAGGAGGCCCAATTTACATTCGACAAAATGAAAAAGGTGATGAGCACATGCCCAGTCCTAGCCCTCCTAGATTTCAACCAACCTTTCACTTTGGAGTGTGATACCTCAAAAGAAGGTATTGGGGCTGTACTGATGCAAAATAGGCACCCTCTTGCCTATGAGAGTCAAAAACTCAGGGGACCAGAGTTACTTTACACCATATATGACAAAGAAATGCTGGCCATCGTGCACGCTCTGGCCAAATTCAGACAATACTTGGTAGGTGCACAGTTTGTGATAAAATCATATCATAACAATCTTAAGTACTTCTTGGAGAAGAAGGACTTAAATGAAAGGTAGCAAAAATGGGTAAGCATAATATAGGCCCATGCCTTTGACATTGAATTCGTCAAAGGGAAAAACAATGTGGTGGCAGATGCATTGTCCAGAAGGCCATCAATTTATGCCATGACAGATGTGTCAATCAACTGGAAGAACCACTTGGTGATGGAATACTCAGAAAATCAGTTCACTTGTCAGGTAATGGATGGGAAAATACAGGACGATAACTTCAGGGTCATTGATGACATCATCTATTATAAGGGCTGAATCTTTTTGGTTCCTGAATCGGCCTTCAAGGCCAAAGTGTTACAGGCATGTCATGACTCAGTGATGGCAGGGCACCAAGGGATTAGAAAGACATACAGGTAGGTGAGAGAGAGGTTTTCATGGAAGGGCCTCAAGGAGGATGTGATGAATCACGTCAAGGAGTGTACTACTTGCCAGGAGAATAAGGATGAGCACACTCACCCAACATGACTGTTGCAACCCCTACCCATTCCAGAGCACAAGTGGGAAAGCATATCCATGGATTTCATCACAAGGTTGCCCAAGGCGCAGGGGAAAGATTGTATTTTCATGGTGGTGGACAGGTTGATAAAGTTTGCACACTTCTTCTCCATCGCTACAAATTTTAGTGCAACACAGGTGGCCGAATTATTCTTCAGGGAGATCTTCAGACTTCACGGTTTACCCAAAACCATTATTAGTGACAGGGATAGCATATTCATGAGTACATTCTGGAAGGAGTTATTCAGGCTAGTTGGTACGGCCTTGACTCCTAGTACTAGCTATCATCCTCAGACAGACGGGCAAACCGAAATAGTCAACTATCTCAGGAATTATGCAGCTGGGCAGCAGAAGGTGTGGGTCAGATGGCTACATTTGGGGGAATACTACTACAACACCACCCATCACATGTCCATAGGTATGACCCCATTCAGGGCGCTGTACAGTTATGATCCACTCTTTCATAGAAATTATTTTTGGTGACAACAGGGCCCCGATGGTACAATAGAGTCAGGACATCCTCAAGGAACTGAAGGATCATTTAAAGAGAGCACTGAACCAACAGAAGGTGCAAGCAGATAAACACAGGGTTGAGCGTACTTTTGAGGTTGGTGACTTAGTTTACCTAAGGCTCCAACCATACAGGCAGGCTTCTATAAAAAGAAGTAGAGCAAAGAAGATCCAACCACGTTTCTTTGGGAGCTACAGGATCAACAGGAAGGTAGGGGCCATAGCTTATGAGTTGGAGCTCCCACAGGGTAGCAGGATACACAATGTCTTCCATGTGTCCTGCCTGAAGAAGGCCATTGACCAACACATCACGCCCCTTGAGGTGCTGCCACCTTTAGATAAAGAGGGGCAACTGGTTCTGATTCCGAAAGAGATACTGGAGGTTCAGGAGAAGAAGCTCCGAAAGAGAAGCATTAAAGAGTACCTAATTAAATGGAAGGATTTACCCATTGAGGATGCCACGTGGGAGAATGAACAGGTGGTATGGGAGACAGGTTTGGAATTGCTTGAGGACAAGCAATTTCTAGCAAGGGAGACTGTAATGTCCCCCGCCTCTTAATGAAGAGGTCTGGGAAGACTTAGTGGTCTAGGCATCCCCACTAGACCATAGTCTCACACAGCATGGGGAAAAGTCAACCAAACTAATGTTATATTTTGAAGTTGACTTAGGAAAAAGGGAAAAAGGGAAAAAAGTAACTCAACAAAGAATTAGAACGCTAGAGGTTAAGTTAGGAGTTGAACCTAGGGGTTAAACTAACTCAACAGGAAAACAAAATGGAGGTATAAAAGAAAGGCTAGGGCGCACCTCTCATTTCATCTTGGATATTGGTATTTTGCTTGTTGAGCTCTTGAGCACACAGTTTTGAGGGTTTTGAGATTACAAACCCTAGAGAATAACTCAGTGGTGAAAGATTCCACTCACCTTATTCCAAGCTTGGTCTCGGGGATTAATTACTCCACCCACACCATTCTACACTCATCATCTATTCAAGAGAGCAGCAGGGCCATACCACTTAGGGTTTTCCGATAGGGGCACACCATTACTTGAGGAACAATTCGATCCAACTATTTGACAGAGCTTTTGGAGATTCTAGCATTTGGGTTTTGCTTGCAGGACCTTTCTCATCAGTTTGGAGGTTTTCTTGAGGAGTTACTACAACCAGGTTATTTTCTACAGGTTGGGACGGCTTTGAAGAAAGGAGGTCATCTTGGTGATTCAAAGATTCTCAGATCTAGGAGGCTCTACTTCAGATCTGATCTTGAAAATTCTCCTAGGGGCTTGTGGTTGCCTAATCAATCATCCTAGAGAGTTTTAGGTGATTTGGGGACCTCACTCATCCAGGCCGAATTGTTGGTACTTCAGGGTTTGAGGAGGGTCGTACCAGATTAGGGTTTTCAACAGTTGGAGGGGGAAGACTTCATATTTGGGCTTCACACTTCAGGAAGGGGTTTCCCTTGCCCTGATCTATCTCTTGGTGGAGTTTGGTAGCATTTGGAAGTCTTCTTCAGGAGGGTCGAACCCTTGGTCTTCACAGTCTTTCAACAAGACATGACAACAGCTAGAGGGTTGGGTGAAACCCTAGCTTTTAGTATTGGATCATTCATCTTGTATTCAACCTTTGGGAGGCTTATCTTGTATTTTCGAGAGCATTTTGTAGCAGCTCATATCTTTATCTTGGAGCCATCTGATGTTATTCCAGATCTTCTTCTATATTGTATCAGGTTCTCACTTCTCATAATAAAACGTCAGATCTGTGCTTTGTGGTTACATATCTCGTGTATTGATGAGTTCTTGCATTATATTGAATATATCTTGATAAACCTGTGCTGAATAACTGAACCAAACCCTCAGGCCGAAATATCAGTGGCCAACCTGCAAACACAAACAACAAAACATTTGATTCAGTGGCTAGCTAGTGTTCCCAAGCGAAAAAAATTGGCTTGGGAACATTACAGACTTGGTAGCATCTGATGATGCATATCTTCATGGTACATGGAGTTGACCCCCTAGTTGAATAGGTGGTCAACAAGTCCATAGCTCTCCAACGCTCTGAGGAAGATTGTCATATGAGCATCCATACAAGGTCTAGTAACCAAGAGTAAGCCACCTCCGATGTGCAAATCCATCGTGGAACACCAAGGGTATACCATACACTATGCACCCCACATCGCATGAAGCACCCCTAAACATGGTGTAAACACTTTCAGAGTAACCTTGAAATATAACACTTATATCATATTTATAATCAAGGTGTATGTTAACTTCTATTAACCTGCAAATGCACGCAAACACAACACACGAGACATAGTTATCTCATGTTATGATTTGTATATTCCTGGATGCCTTTCAGTATAGTTGTAGTCGTGAAATAAATTTCTAACTCTTGCCGTGATTTTGTTTTCATAGTCGTATATCATGATTTTCTGATGCTTGTTATGATTTCCTTCAATGTATATATTTACATTGAAATTGTGATTGTATTTAGAATGTTATGATTTCTCTTTGAGTGCTTTTATTTCCACAACTCGTTTACTAGCCATGAGGATTCTTGGACAAAGACTTCACTAAATAGGAAATACATTAACACGTCCATTCATAAAGGGGTATAAAAAATGGCCAAAATCTAGGGCAATATATTTATGGGTAATAAGGGGTGGAGGGGGTTTTTAATCTTAAGCCACCAATATAGATATTGAGGGGGGCCACATGCACTAGGCATTCGGTGGGGGTTGGATATAAAACATAGAGAAATTCTTCTCCGCTCATTTTTTCCTCCTCCCTCCTGTCCTCCTCCCATGGCAAATAGTGAAACCCTAGTAGGCATGGTGATCAGCTATTGAACAATGAAACCCTTTGATAGATACAAACAAAAGAGGCTAGGTTAGTTGTTGCTTCATTACCCATCTACCCTTGCCTATGATGCTCATTAAAATGACTCTAGAAAGGATGTCATGGGATCTCTTGATACGAATGAATATAAATAACAATCTGTGACTAAAAGATATAAGACTTAATTCTAGTGCCATAGGGGCAAGGGATTTAAAGTGCCTTGAAAGGCCCTTGTGTTAGGGGAGATTACTTTGTTACTACTTCTTTGAAAGGAAGTATGAATGTAAAATTACATTGTCTCAAAATAGTAGGAGAGAACAGGTTTGATTTGCTTATGCTACTGAATCTGCTCGATCTAGATCCCTGCCTGGAATATGATCTGTTGTGTTCACATGGTCAATGGACACCAGATATGGATATGATTTTAGGTCATAAACTAGCACAGGAATTGGAGATTTCACTCAGTAAACTATTTGTGTCTTTCCTAGCGGTGAAAACCTCAAATAGCAGCAGGAAAATATGAATTTGAACTCTTCTGGTAGTCCTGGTACAAGACCCTTAATCCAGGTTCTCATCAGCAGGAATAGAAAAGAGACAAAGAACATCCATCTATTGATCATAAGGCCTTAGGGATCGGTTGAGATTGATCCCTAATGGGATAATAGAGGTTCCAATTAACTACTCCTAGCTGTCCATCCTGAGCAATTATTTCAGCCTCTTGCTAGTGGTTAACTACATTCAACTTGTGGTTAGTGAAGGAAAGGTTCAAGTGCTTGCTGGTTAGGATAGATTCCTTGACATTCAAGGAGTTGGTTCGATCTACAAGAAATCGGGATTTTCATGGGATTTTCAAACTCAAGAAGATGGGTGGTTGTGCAAGAGGCTATAGTGAAGATTCTCTAGCAGACTGCTCATCCAGATTGCAGAGCATTGTTGAGTTTTGAGCTACAAAGCATTATTGGGTTTTGATTTTGTTTTGAATTGTAATAGAGAGGCAAGTTGAATTTTCTTTTCGTAGGCAATTGCTAGCAAAAGCGAATTTCCTGAAAGAGTTGGACAACGAAAATGCCAGGTATGGTGTTTGTATTCTCCACAACATGTAGGGAAATTAATGCAATATTAGGTTCTTAAAGGTCAAATGAGTAAGAGGAGATTTGAAACTGTAGCCCACCTTAAGAGAGACAATCTATATCCTTAAGGTGTTTGTCTGACAAATCCCCCCCAGTGTGTTTTCTCCACAGAATGCAACAAAAAATACCAAGTAACACCCCAGTTTTACCACATTGTATTCAACATTTCTTACATATGATGTAACCTATATTTTTTTCTCTGTTTAGACCATGATAGTCAAATTTCAATGTATTATTCCAAGTTTCAATACTAATTACACTTTTTGATACTTGGTTAAATGTTCGGCCACAAAAATTGAGTGTCTAAACCCTTACCAAGGTTTTTTAAAACCCATGGCACCACTTTGACTAAAACGATAAGTTATTTCATATGCCGATAACAAGGTACATGAATCCACAAAATTTACCCATACCTATTAACTATAATTCGAATCCTTTTGGATTTTTATTGATATGGTTGCTAAATGGAGGTTGGGATATCTACAAACTGATACAAAGACAAAATCGTAACTGTTAAGATGTAGGTGAGCTTCTGAATTCATACACTAATTTTGATGATTGTGAACTTACTTCTGAAATTAAGCTTTGATTTTACTAACGAACTTGGATTTCCTGACAGAGATATCTGATTCGAAATTTCTAGTTGACATTTGTTGAATGATCGAACCTCTGCCTGTATGGAATTATAGTTATGTCATCAATTCTATTTTACTTATGGTTTAATGGTGAAATTATGTAGTTTCCATAATTGTAATTGATTTAGGGCAGCACGAACAAGACCCTGACTTCAGGATCATAAAGAAAATTTGGTTGGTTTTATTCTAAGGGATAACATTGTAACAATCAACAACTAATCTTCCAATTAGTTTCTTGAAGCTCTAATTAGAATTATTACCATTGGTACCAACAAAATAAGTAGATGCAACATTTATTACGATGTTCCTTGGTAATACTATAACCATATGACTAATTAAGCCCTAATAACAGTTATTATAATACACAGTACTTTGACTTGCAACTGTACATTCAAATTTTCAACACAACACCGCAACATGTCTGTTACGGCATTATTATGAGTTACATACAATTTTCTCCATGATTGGGAACAAGGTGATATAATCAAATGCAATGACACAAGCAAACTAAAACCAAAATATAAGAATTCTTCTGGAGCAACCAGCTACCAATGTACTGTGAAGAGCACCAAGGCAAGCAAGATGAGAAAGAAGCAATTCTACATAGTTGAGAGGTGCATTGTTATAAATGTGTGCTTATTTGAAAGTTTAGAGAGGGAAAACATAAGAAATAAACAAATGAATTTAAAGATGGTGAAGTTGTACACAGTCAGAAATGCATACTGTTAATATTATGGTAGCTTCGGGAGGTATGAACCTCTATTGTGACCTATGACGAGATTAGAATATTCTGGAAGGAAGCAAAGAAGTAAAAGAAACCCTAGACGAGATGTCGGCTGTAGAAATATAATTAATATGAATTAATTAGTACCCAGAAGGAGAATTCGCCCTAGGCAAGTCTGCCAGATTACTATAAATACAGGGTGCCAGTTCTCATTATTTCACATCTCAGCAGTTGCAGAGAGCCAGTTCTGCGCAGTGCAGTTGCAGTCTTGTGCGCAGGTTTGGAGGAGAGCTGTTGGTGCAGCTGCTGTAGCTAGCAGCTATGTTTTGGCTTGGACTATCTCTTGGCTAGGGTTTGGACTATCTGATCAGATCTTGATAATGCGCTACCCTTTGTATGGCTATCTAGCCTAGGGTTTAGTTCCGGAATGATTCTCTGTCAAGGTCAAGGTGCTCGGAGGGTGGCTTCGGCCTATGGTTGGGTTACAAGGGTATTGTCAATGGTAAAACAAGCACAATCTTCTTTATTCTAACACATACATCATTCAAGAAGTCAATGCCATATAATGGGAATCTAATACGAATGCATGGTAGCAATGACATTAAAAGAACAATGAAGAACCAAGACCACTTAACAATTTTATCATTTATAAAAAGGTTATATATTACTCTGCACAAAATATATTCATATACTTGTCCTAACAATCACTAACATGGCATCTTAATTATTTGTCAAAATAATTTATCTATAATACCAGTCTATCAAGGTTTTTAAGCATCTCCCTCAGGGAGAAATGCTCAGACAAGGAAAAGGAATATAAAGATTTGTGCATTGTTTCATCCCCAAAGAAAACAATATAAAACCATAGGTTACTTGTATACCAACTCTGAGCAATTTAGAAATTGTTAAAGAGCTCTGCATTCAATGGAAAAATCCAAAAATGCCATCCCTAAATATCTTTTGCTCAAACATGAAAAGATAGATGTACTCCTTTCTGGGATAGGGGCTCATACATTCTGTCAAAGGACATTCCAAATCCTTGTATGACGTTGATCCCTCCTTAGGATGAATGGACTAAACTTAACCATAACATAGCAGCAGATGTAACCATGGCTTGGCAGGGTCTGGTGGAGTCTTGTGAGATAAAGAAGGAAGAATTATTTATTTATTTAATAAATTCATTTATAAGGCTACTAATAATCAGGCTGATGTTGAAGCTTTAACCGAAGGCATCAAGATTTGCATCAGGAATGGTATCCAATCAGTAGAGGTTGAAGGGAAGGGACTCTAAATTACTCATTGACATTCTACTAGCAAAGCCATGAGGTGATTGGTTTATTAAAACTAAGATGGCCTAGATTGAACTAGCTAATGCTGGGATGAACATCTTTCTGCCACACTAGAAGGTCAGCCTATAAAATTTCTGACTAGATATGTAATAAAGCCAAGCCATTGACAAAGAAACCCTTCAAATTATTAAAGCTAATAAAGCCATCCGGTGGGCCATGAGGTAGGAGGTCAAGTTGGTCCATCTCCTCACCAATTCATCTCTATAACAGAATACCCATCAAAATCACTGTAATAGAATATCTAATAGATCATCACTATAACAGACTAGCCATCAAATCATTCTTTTGTCAACCATTGTTTTACTTTGATTATTCTTCCTTGTATCTCATCTGTCAGTGTTGATCTAGAACTGATTACACTTCTATGGATTGGGTATTGATCTCATATTGAAATTTGGGACAAGGACCTCTAAATCACCATAATTTCCAGTCTTCGCATCATGTATTAATGTTGGTTTCATGTTTCCAATACAGGTATGAAGATATTTAATCAAGAGGTGTCGTTTATGCTATTAGACTAGCATCTAAATATGGTTGAAGATAGGATAGGACTATGCTTCTCATTCTGCTACACTTTCCAACTAAGTCCATAGTACCGTAAAGCACCTTGATTAGCCTCAAGATCAGTAAGAATAAATTTCAGGCCTTTTCCAAGTTTTCCTCTGCTGGTTTTAATCACCAAGTTACAACTCCTTCCACTGCTCAAGTACCATAAACAACATACACCAATGATATACCAGATCATCTCATAATTATCAACCAAAGCATCAAGAGCATAACCTTCTAGACCTGGAGGCTCCATCAACAATGACATGCAACACCATGACGGGGTATCGGGCTCCATAAAAAAAAATTATACCAAGAGGGTGATCCATAAATCATCGAGCCTGATCATCATCTCTGAGCAAAGAATGAAGGTGTGTACCCCCAATTTATCAGCAACCCTATATGCTATCCTGAAAATCCAGCCATGTTTCAGATCACAAAAATTACCCTCATGCCATATGAGGGGGTAATAGGACATAAGCCCTAAAAACTTTTTTAATTTTTACACTGGTTTGCAGCATGGAATATTTGGATGATGATTTATTGGAGCACCCCTCATGTTACTTTAGCAAACTTGTTTACTGGATTTGAGGGCAGTTTGATATTAACTTACCAGCATAGTGTTGATGATTTATCCACAGTAGTATAAGAACAATCTTCAGGATGCGGATACAACCTACAAACTCACATACGTTTGTTATCTACAACACTATTTCTAGTACTGAACAACATCGTTGTTGTTCACCTTGTGTTCTGACCTTCTTCTTTCACTTGTTGAGCAGCATGTAGATCTGTAGCACTAGAATGCAACATCCTACAGGGGTCGAAGTGCAGAAGCTAGATAAAACTAAGGACATGGGTAAGTGGGATTCTCATTATGAATCAGGGTGCTCAATTATGGTGGTCCTTACATCACGATAATGTATTAGGCGATGAGGAATGTGGTAGTTTAAGAAGGCCAATTGCAATAGGTGTCTCTAAAGAAACACCACAAGGATTTATTGGTAACACTTGGTATTTCAAGTGGCATTTTTTTAATGTATTTCTTGAGGATGTTGTTGCATAGCTCAGAACCAACATTGAAATAGATCCTACATCGGCCCTGTTATCCCCATTTTGTGGGATAACTAAGGAGATGATGTCTTGAGGCCCTTAGGTTGCAGATATGGAGTGCCGAGAGACCACATGACTAGCAGTGTCCACTTGCACATATGGAAGCCTGCTCTATCACCACAGTTTGGATCCATCATCAGCGCATCCACCACAACAACTAGCTTCTAAAGACACATGGGTCTTGCTCCATGCGGTACAAGTCAAGTATTGTGGTAGGTAATTGTTATCCCCCACTTTTAGGAATAACGAGGAGATTATGTCTCGAGGCTCACAGGTCCTGGACATGGAGTACCGAGAGCTATATTGACTTGAGCATGGCCCTGGAGGGCCCATCTTTTCTCCCTTTCAACGCCTCCACTTTGTCAGCAACAGCAACATCCATCACCTTCGGCTTGGTCCTGTATCAGAGATGGTTCTTGCTCTATGAGATAATGAGTCCAGGTATCATGGTATGTGTCACTCTGATCCTCAAAACCCTTGAATATGTGCATTTAATTCCTTTTGTTTCTAACAAATGCTTGGATCTTATACTTGTCCACTTGACCATATCTGGGGGGAATGACAGGATGCCCTAGTAAGCCTGTGCCCATAGGTTTTGAGTTGCCACTGGGGGGATTTCTGAAAATTCATCGTTTTCTCCCGTCATATTACCACTTTTTCATTTGGCTTCCCGCTCATCCATCCCATTACATTTGTCCAGGAATTGGGTTGGCCAATCATTTAAGGGTTGCACCTTGCCTTGTGGGAAGAAGGGGATAAAGGCCCAGAAGGTAAAAGCAAGCTGGAAAAAGATAAAAGCCTAAAAATAAAACCTCGAGATGCTTTGCCCAGGGATCCCCAAGAAAGTAGTAAAAAGATTCTCAGCAAGAAACAAGAGGGATCCATAAAAATAATAAAACAAGACCTAGTCAGAGGATAGGGGGTCTCGTCACGAGATAACCTATTAGGTTCATGGGCACCTAGCGATATGACACTACTAGCAACTGGTTACCATGCCAGGGTAGTGGCTCTTGGTTGCATGTCCAAGAGAAAGGGGGTCTCATCACGAGCCAACCTTCTCATCTCCGTGAAACTGCTTGTGGGTAACATTGCCACCACTGGTCACCACGCGAGGGCAGTGTCCCCTGATTAGATTCTTGAAGAAAAAACAATAAAGAATAAATAATGAAAGGCATGAATGGGCTTGGCAACATTTGCATCCAGGATAGGTGCAACTCGCCTTCTACAAAGGCACCCACAGGTAAGCCCTGCATTTCCCTGCTTTCACTGCACCCCTTGTCGGGACATCCCTTATCCACCTCACCCATTTACATGACTTGGATTTAATCTCTTCCAGAAACATCCCTTTTCCAGTGGACACTAGCCCAATAGGATGCCCTGTCACCTCCTCCAAACTTGTATTGCAGATTTGTATAATGTCTTTGAGCACTTGACTGGGGTAAAAGGGGTTTTATGCACATGTTTAATAATATTGATGATGAGATGTGATTGACATTGCTATGATCCCTGTGACTTATGATCCCATGGAGGGTGTATCTGTTGATGTGCAGGATCATGCCCAACGGACAAGTACCACATTGGACAGGTACACATGGGGAGATGATTAGTTCGAACCTCCATGGGGCTGAAGAGCCCACCAGATGGATGTTGAGACCCCAGCAGGGGGGCAAAGACAGGGAAAAGTGTTTGTACCAGGGAAGAGCAGAAGAATCCACCAGAGGCAGCTGAGCAGACCTATACCTAGGGGGGTTGTGCCCTCTTCATTGGAATGTTGGCCTTGGAAGGCCCAGGACGTCACCCAGGAGGTTCATGACATCATCCAGCTTCATGGACGTTTTGGCAGACATATAAGGCACTTTGGCACATGTGGCAAGTTGGAGAAGCCTAAGGAGGGCTAATGTTTTGCTCCAGGAGGCTGCCTTTTCCCTAGAAAGGGATAACGCCACCCTAGAAGGGGCATGACGTCTTGCTTTTGCTTGATTAGGGTTTTAGTTTATGACATTTTAATGTAAAACAATATTATTGTGTATTTTGGCCTTGTCAGCCTTTTAATGACCTAAAATTTAATTAAGGTCATTTGTACTGTATAAGTAAGAGAGAAAAACTCTCTTTTTGATCATCATCTTTCACTCAATCATTAGTGAGGTCTGAAATTTGCGCCCTATTCTAGGGTTTTGGCTGAAATTGTGAGGCGCACTTGTTGAAGGAAGACTTTTTTGGACTATTTTGGCATTTCTTCTTGGTGGAAAGTTTACAACTAGGGTTTGGCTACTTGAATGAATGGTTAATGTAAGTAAATTTCTGCAACACTTCTTGATTGAATGGTTATAGTATTATTTACTTGCATTTGTTATAATTTGCTGCATTAAAACCCTACGTGACAAGCACATGCTAAGGTCCTTGTCTCATGTCCCTACCAAGTTAAGAGCTATTTTGATTTGATGATGTAATGTCCCCATTTTGGGACATTATAACATTACAACATTTTAGAGTGTTATGCATACCCGAGTAGCCAGATAAGGGTGATTGAGAGTTCGGGAGATATTGATGTAATGTCCCCACTTTGGGACATCATCACAGTGCAGAGATTTATGTTGACCAAAGTAGCCAGATGGATGTTATAGCGAGTACAGGGGTATTTGAGAGGCATTGTGGGGTCCAGC
>JZKD02S0673022.1:106999-128303 GCA_000966675.3 Picea glauca | reverse complement strand
CACTATGGCAACAACATGTTTAGTTGATGGTGGCCGTGTTGAGTTTGGTATGGTCTGGTAGGATAGACCCATTTCAGGTTGAGTCCATGTGTTATTTGCAGGAGACTCATGGAGTGGTTATGTGATAGAACTATACTCCACATGGCATTGCATTTCACATTCTGATATGGGATTGGAGTGCTTGGTAGTTCAACGTTTGATGGGGTTGAGTTTTGAGTAGAGTGGTTTCTCGGGGAGTTGACTTAGATTATTTGGCCATTGATCATTCTACTCATTAGGAGCATGTGGGTGTCATGCGTGGTGAGCACTTGGAGAAACCACATCTTGAGGGGAGTCTACCTTATGTCACACAAGTGGATATGGGATCCCGATATCATATGTAGTTGGATTTAGGTATTGCTTGAGGACAAGCAATATTCTGGCAGGGAGGACTGTAATGTCCCCGTTTTGGGACATTATAACATTACAACATTTCAGAGTGTTATGCATACTCGAGTAGCCAGATAGGGGTGATAGAGAGTTCGGGAGATATTGAGGGGTGGTCGACAATGAATTAGGGTTTTGGGAAGCTATAAAGGAAGGGTAAAGCAACCTAATTTATTATGCATTGTTATGATTTGATGTTGAGATATTTCCAGAGGAGGAGGAAATCAACCCCCTTGTTGTTTTGTGGATTTCTGGAGGAAACCACCACCCTTGATCGGTTTCAGTGTTGAGAGACACACCTTAGCCTATCCCTTGATCGGTTTCGGTGTTGAGAGAGACACCCTAGCCCATCGGAGATACCATCCAGGTATTTCGTCGTGCTATTCAGGAGTGTCCAATTCAGTGATTGCGCAGCTCAGCTAGCGAGGGCGCAAGTGTTTGAGAGAGGATTTGTGCGACTGCTTGTGACAGTTCGGATTTGGCCGATTCCTTCCGACCCATTAGAGAGCTAGCCAGGGCGCACCTATTGAGCCATTTGTCATCAGTTTCCGACAGTGGAATCTTTCGGAAAGCGGAAAACAGTCATTTAGGGCCCAGCTCCAGAGGAAGCACATTTGGGGTTCCAGGGGGCATTTCGGGACAGATCTGAGGAATCCCTTCCGACCCATTACAGAGGAGACCAGGACGCTCATTTTGAGCTATACATTGTCATATTCCACCGGTGGAATCACTAGGGCGCAGTTTTCCAGAGAGAGAGGCGCGTGTTTCCCTAGGGGGATCCATCCGGGGTACAAACCCGCCAGTAGAGGGGTCGATTAGTCACCAAGACTGAGAGCTATAGCAGGGTGCACCATTTGTGGACAATTCCAAGCCATTTTGATAGGTATAGCCGCAAGGGCGAACTCGTCGAGCTTCCAACAGTTACCGTGCGAGCTTCCATAGTTCCAACTCATCCATTGAGTCTGTGGTGCTCATCTATGATTGAGCATTATCATTTTATTTGCTTTGTATTCTGGCTAAGATCCCTTTTGTCATCGATCTAGCCGAGTGATTCATTTTATTTATCCGCATTCGACATTTGTACTCCAAGGAGATTTCATAATATAAACTTGCAGTATTTTGTCGCCATTATTATTTGAATGCTCATTTATCTGCTGTAAACAATTAATCCTACACACATATTACCAACGTTTCCTAGACTAGCCAAGTTAGGAACATTACAGATGAAGTAAGATAGAGCCTTGCCATAGAAACACTCTATCAATACTCTTCTAGCTAGTCATTTTGTTTTCCTTATAATTGAGCTAAGAAGAAGGAAAATGCATCAAGGCCTAGGGTTTATACACCTTGATGAGCCATTTTCCCCTACGGTTTGTTAGATGAAGCCTTGCCATAGCAACACTTCACCTTCTAACTCTCTTGTCTTCAGCCCTATAACTTCTTGCTTAAGCTAGCCGATTTCATTTTGCAAATAAGCTAAAGAAGGAGGAGAAAGCACTAAGGCCTAGGGTTTCTACACCTTAGTGAGCCTTTCTCCCCTATGGTTTCATTGTTGAGGCCTTGCTTTAGCAACACCTCAACATCCAACCCTCTTGTCTTTAGTTTTTTTTCATTATCATATAGTCCTTCAACCTTTGCAGCCTCTTTTGACTCCATTTTCCCTAGTAGCGCACTGGTCTAAGAGCTCCTGTATTGCATACCTTGATCACAAACAATCTCTAAACATTCTTGAACAACCTCTAACTATTTCTAACCCTAGCCTAGAACTAATCTTACTAACCCTATTGTTGTTGTCACTTTTATGCTATAAACACCTTTATGCAACATTCGTTTTACCTTTAAAGCAATTGAATGATTGGTTAAGGCATTGTTTCTAAAGTGTTGATATTGTTACATTGATTGCCACTCATCATTAGAGTTTCTTTAGCATTTATTGTGAAGTGATATTGTAATCATTGCTATTGTGTAAACATTGATTTACTTCGACAATATTATTGCTCAATTGCTTATTATCGGAAAGTCATTGATTATATGAAGTACTAACCAGCAAGTGAGCTTGCACACATCTATATTTTATTTGTTGCTTTGTCTCGGGCAGGTACACTTCTTGGTTACTACTTCCGGTTATCTTTTACCTTTATTGGCTATTTAGCCAGGACTTTCTAATCGGTAGTGACTTGTGAGGGGGAAATTATCACTTAGCCTTCAAACCTTTGCCTTCTCAAAACCCCAGGTCACCAGGGACATCTCCTCTGGGCCGTACCACCCTAAACAGAAAGAGCCATCCCATTGAGGTGATAGTGGTGGGATTGGTTCAGTTACACCAGTTTGACATCCTTTCATCCGTCCTTTATCTTAACTACAAACTGTGCGATAACAGTGATCACCCTAATATTTGAGGCATTTAAGCATGTTGTATTTAAGTTGTTTTTGATTATAAACGCCTGCTTGGACATTATGGTTTTGACCCTATTTCACTTCGATGAGTGTCATTGATTTCCTAGTAAGTGGCCAACTTTTGGGGAAGGGGTGTGTTAACCCCTAGATTTTCACCCTTGAAAATTTTGAGGGTTAAGACCCAGTATGCAGCATTTTGGTTGGCATACCGAGATTTTCCAAGGGTTTTAGCACTTATGTTGAGCAGGAGGTTGGTTCACACACGAGACAGGTACATGATTAGTATAGGGTTACATAGTTTCAGAGTCACAGTCTATTTGATTTCCATGCATTTTTGAGAGAGAGATGTATACATACAGGTGTTGCTACTTTTTAGGAGGCATAGTTTGAGTGGGTCTCCTGACAGTTTGGGGTAGTTCAGAGCATACAGTATGAGTCCTTGCAGGATTCTAGGCCAGATAACATTTTTTCGGGCGACATGCATGAACTTTCTATTTTTGGCAGGTTGTGATTCAGGCCCCAGATTTAGATTCCGAGAGTGCAGTATTGATCCTTGAGGCATATAGAGGCCTTTGGACCTTTTACTGGATGATGTCACCCAGATTACTATTTTTAGCAGGTTGAGCATCAGGGACCACATGACAGTTCTGATGGAATATTCGGATCCCTTGCGAAAAAATGAGATTAATGAGTATAAAGTCAAGGGTATTAAGACAAATTTCTATTTTTGGCAGTATGTATGTGGAAAGTGTTTCTAAAAATAGAATCAAGAATCTATTTTTAGAGAACCCTATTTTTAGAGGTTCTATTTTTAACTTCCTTTGTATGGGATGCAAGCCTTGGTAGACGACATTCGATGAGTTTTCATTCATTGTTTTACTTTATTTTTCTCACTTGGCGATTCCATAGGATACAAGGGACCGTGCGCAGATCATCTCGATTCGACCCCTCACAACGGATTTAGCCATCCCTTACTGATCTGGAACACCTGTTCCGGAGTAGATCTTTTGTGACTACTACAGCTAGTCCTGCCCTTAGAGTGGGTACAATTGTTACTTCTGCAACCCCCAACATTGTGGTAAGTATTTTGGCACCTCGGGTATCATCCTTCCCTTCCTCGACTCCTTTGGTTATAGTTCCAAGTCATAGTCCTTTGATTATTTCAAGTTCATCATCTGCTTCAAGTTCTAGTAACATGGTTGGAGAAGTGACTAGGTTTACATTCAATACTTTTGGTCCTTTAGACATAGCTAATATTCCAGGGAAACCTCATGCCTTACCTACCACTAACTATGTTAAAAAGCTACCTAAGTTTCAGGGAAACAAGGCCATCGATGCACAAAGCCTTATTTTTGAAAGCATGTGAGGATGAGGGCATTGAGCATGAAGATGCAACTATGAAGATGTTCGTTGCTACACTTGAGGGAGATGCATGTTCTTGGTACAAGAGTCTCCCGAACAATTCCATCTAGGGGTTGAATCCATTTTTCGAGAAATTCTTGGAGAGATGGGGCGACAATTAGGATATCTCTTTCATCCTTAGAAATTTTACTAATATTAATAAAAAAGAGAATGAAACTGTGTTAGAATTCAATACTCGTTTTGCAAAGGCTTATCATATAATTCCTATTGCTCTTAGACCTAACACTGATTATGCTTTGATTTCATATCTAGAGAAATTTGATGGAATTCTTGGTGCTTTGATCAGGCAAAAGGAGCCCACCACGCTGGATGTTGCTTATCAGGTGGCCATCACCACAGAGAAACACCTCGCCTTGGCCTCTAAAACACAAACCCCACTTAGTTTGTTGCTTGATCCTCCATATAGGAGAACCTCCAACCACCCTGCGTAACCATTGCCTGAATCTAAACAAGAGGAGGGACCTTCCAAGGATGCAACATTCGAGCTAGTAAATGGCTTGAGCAATAGGTTAGTGCAGATAGAAAAGAAACTTCAAAATCAGTTGGTTATCTCTCAGCCTAAGCCCATCAACCAAATAAGGCCTTACCAGTATCCCAAAAAGAACGAGGAGCCCAAAGCCCCAACACAAGCACCAGGGAAAAACTACATTGAATATGCCTCATCCCCTCTTTATTTTCGAGCTTGTGAACTTCCTCATGGTGAATCCTCCTGCGCTATCTTTGCCCAAACATTCCACATGTATGAGCAGGAGAAGAAAGAACCCTCTGGTACCCTAGACAATACCTTGAACATGGTGGCCGAATTTGAACCAATAGAAGACTTTCATGCTTTCCTTGCCTCAAATGTGGCTAGGGATAAACCTCATAGTGCATTCCAAATCCCACATGAGCAGTGGAAAGCCTTGCAACCTCTGTTTCAACCCTTGTCATCTCGGCCTGTAACTCAAGAAGACATCTAGAATTCCAATGAAGCATCAACAATCAGAGTTCAATCAGGTAACAATGAAGTGTGAAGCTCGGAACCGATGACTTAAAAGGTATAGACATGTAGTGTGGGATGAGATTGAGTGTTTTGATGCATTTAACATTTCTCATATTGATAGGACTCTGAATGAAAAGGTTGATTCTTTGGCAACTGCTGCTACCTTGTTTACACCTTGGATGACCAACCCTTACATTACACATTTAGTTGAGGTTTCTTTTCTTCCTTATGTTTCGAATAACATAGGCTCTTGGCAGGTTTTTGAAGATGATAGACATATTTTGAATTTCTTAAATTCTTCTAATGAGTTTGCTAATCACAACTATGATGAGATACAGGAGGGAGAGGAGATCCCAATAATTCAACTGAAAAGTAAAAAGATTCCAAAGGGCTTAGTACCATTAGAAAAATTATTTGATAGGTCAGATACTTTTCAAGGAACTAATAAATCTTCCCTTGATGATCAGGTTCAAGAGGTGAACATTGGCAGTGGGGATACCCTGAGGATCATCAAAATTGGTAAGGCATGCACACTAAAAGAGAAAAGAAAAATTGTCGCGTTGGTAAGAGAGTGTAGGGACGTATTTGCATGGTCTTATGACGAGCTCAAAGCATATGACTCGAAGGTCATTAACCATGCAATACCACTATTAGAGGAAGTCAAACCTTTCAGACAAAGATTGAGATACATGAATCCAAAGGTGGCGCCCACAATTCAAAAGGAACTACAGAAGCTGTATGAAGCAGGTATCATTGAACCCATCAGGTATTCTCACGGGGTAGCCAACTATGTACCCGTAAGGAAGATCATGATACGATAGAATCTCAAGAACCTCCCCAGATGATGATCTTTCACAAGAGAAAGCCAGCTTGGGCAAGGGAACTTATTCAAGATGAAGAGAAGTATGGTGCCCCAAAAGGAACCATGAGATAAAGCAAGAAACCTAAGCCATACTCCAGTTATATGGCCTTGATGTGTGATCGCATAGAGAAGGAGCCTACTTGCTTTGAAGAAGCCATTCAGAAGAAAGAATGGGCGGATGCCATGACGAAAGAATACCAATCCATTATAAAGAATGATGTATGGGAAATAGTTCCTAGACCAAAGAGAAAATATGTGGTATCTTCCAAATGGTTATATAAGATAAAACATGTTGCAAACAAAAGTATTGAAAAACATAAAGCAAGATTTGTAACTCGTGGATTTTCTCGAAAGGAAGGCATTGATTATGAAGAAACGTTTGCCCCTATAGCAAGATACACTTCTATCAGAACAATCATAGCTCTTGTAGACAAGATGAAGTGGAAGTTACACCAGATGGATGTGAAAACAACCTTCTTGAATGGTGTTATTGAAGAAGAAGTGTATATTGAACAACCACAAGGGTTTGAAGTTGAATATAGAAAGACTCATGTCTGCAGATTAAAGAAAGCTCTGTACGGATTGAAGCAAGCCCCCATAGCTTGGTATGGCAGAATTGACAGTTTCCTGACGAGATTGGGATTTACCAAGAGTAAAGTTGATTTTAACCTTTACTTCAAGGTTATGAATGATGAGCCAGATATATTACTGTTGTATGTAGATAACTTATTCTTAACTGGAGAAGAAAAGATCATCACAGATTGTAAGAAGAAGCTCGCTGCAAAGTTTGAGATGAAAGACCTAGGCCTGATGCATTATTTCTTAGGTCTTGAGGTTTGGTAGAGCCTAGAGAAGATCTTCCTTAACCAAGGGAAGTTTGCATTTGAAATATTGAAGAGGTTTGATATGTTGGAGTGTAAGGCGATGAACACACCCATGGAAACAAATTTGAAGCTCATGGTAGATACTTCGTCAGAATTGGTTGATGCTACTCTGTATAGACAAATTATTGGTTCGTTGATGTATTTGATGAATGCCAATCTAGATATATGTTTTGTTGTGAATACATTGAGTCAGTATCTGGTAGAGCCCAGACGTGTTCAGTTTGTAGCTGCAAAAAATGTGATGAGATACCTTAAGGGTACGTTGGAATATGGTCTCGGCTATACTTGAGATCATGACTTCAGACTATATGGATATACTGATTCAGATTGGGATGGAAGTGTTTCTGATAGAAAGAGCACTTCAGGATGTTGTTTCAGTCTGGGGTCAGCTATGACTTCATGGCAGAGAAGGAAGCAATCCAGTATAACTCTCAATAGGGAAGAAGCGGAATACATTGCAGCATGTTCCGCCAATTGTGAATCCATATGGCTTCGGAAGTAGTTGACAGGTCTATTCGATCTAGAGATGGAAGCCACTGTGATTCTATGTGATAACCAGAGTTGTATAAAGATGACGGAGACCCCAGTGTTCCATGATAAATCGAAGCACATAGAAATCAGATATCACTATATTCGTGATATGGTTCAGAGGGGACTTATAAAGCTCCAATATGTTGGCACAAATGAGCAGGTTGCAGATGTGTTGACCAAGCCTCTGTCTCGTGTGAAGTTTGAGCACTTCCGAGACAAGCTTGGTGTTGTCTGAAAGGACCTCCCTCGAAAGGGGGGAGTGATGTTGATGATACTTATGGTATCTTGACCAACAACGGGTAGCTCAGTTAGGATTTTATATCCTAGGGGACTAATCATCCCTGGACAGATCCCGAAGGTCCGGTAAGGACAGTCTGTCAAAGTACCACGTGGTAGCTCTGTTATGATTTTTATATCCTAGGGAATCTTATGATTCCTGGGCAGATCACGAAGGTCTGGTAAGGACGGTCTATCAGAGTACCACAAAATGTTGTTGTTGCACCTGCCTCATTCTGTTGCCATATGATGATGATGTTGTTATCTCAACCTCGTGCTGATGATGTTGTTGTTGATGATATCTCATCCTCGTACTGATGATGTTGTTGTTGATGATATCTCAGCCTCGTGTTGATGATGTATCAACCTCGTGTTGATGATGATGTTGTATCAGCCTCGTGTTGTTGTTGATGATGTTGTATCAGCCTCGTGTTATTATTGATGATGATGATGTTGTATTAGTATTATACTAATTGATGTTGATGTAGATGATGACGATGCCACTGGATGTTAGAATGTGCTCGTTTTACCATAGACAATATCACTATTGTCACCCAAACATAGGCCGAAGCCACCCTCCGAGCACCTTAACCTTGACAGAGAATCATTCTGGAAGCAAACCCTAGGCTAGATAGCCAAACAAAGGGTAGTGCACCTTTCTCCAAGGATAGCGCACCAAACAAGAGTTGATCAGATAGTCCAAACCATAACCAAGAGATAGTCCAAGCCAAAATGAAATCTGCTAGCTGCAGCAACTGCAACGACAACTCTCCTCCAAACTTGCACACAAAACTGCCCAACTTCAATGCGCACAAGTGTGCTCTGTAGTTCTGAGAATGCCTGCCATATTGAAGACTGGCCTCTTGTATTTATACTAAATCTGGCAGACTGCCTGGGCCGATTTCTCATTCTGGGTACTAATTCTTTAGTATATATTATTTCCTTTAGCCGACTTCTTCTCTTGGAGACTAATAACCTAATACAAGTCATTCCCTTGAGCCGACTTGTCTTCTAGGGTTATTAACCAATCAATTAGGATTTCTTCTTGCTTCCTGGAATATTCTATTCTCGTCAGGTTTACACATGGAGGTAAATACCTCCCGCAACTACCATAATATCAACACTCCCTCCTAGCTAGGGAGGTATTGAAGGTAATGGTCTTGAGCACAAACATACCATTTACCCGGTAGCATCAACATAGTCGTATAGACTATCTTATGATTAGTTCATGAGCACTATCATCACTATCAATGTCATCAACTGCATCATCTCTCGAAACCATGATCCATTTGAGTAATCAGACATGATGTTGGACAAGTCACTCAATCCATAGAGTGACACAAGAACCATCCTTCTAATCCGGACATATGTACTAGAAAAATAAATGTCCTGGACCATTTTCCGTCTGGGAAATCTTTGTGCATTGATCATCCATCTAGATGATAATCATTTCCAACACTGTTGATAGTATTCAAGGCAATCATAACAATATCATTCAATAGAACACAACTGTGTCTATCCATAGTAGTACACAACTACAATCTAGTGGTACACTACCACACCAAGTAGCACACAGATACTTGATCTGTGATGTATAGTCACAATCAGTGGAACCCATCCACCACAATAGCATACATCTACTGTCTAGAGACATACAGTCTCTATAACAATCATCTGATATCAACCTGCACATATAACATTGTTATGATATAAACTGAATCATCTGGGCCATTCTTCCACTCACATCTGTGAGATCTGGAAGAGCATCTGCCCTTAGAAAGTAGAACATCAATGATGAGCTATCTGGACTATTCCTCTCAAGCAAGGAAGAATAACTGTCCTGATTTCTTAGCCTGAACCATTCCCCACCTTGGGGCATTTCTCTGACACTAAACAAAGTGCAACCTAGAGAGAATGAGTCTGCCCTAGGGAATGCCTGTCCCTGATTGCTGAACCTGGACCATTCACCTATCTGGGCCATTCCTCTGGCACTAAAAAAAGTGCAACCTGGAGAGAGTGAATATTCCCTAGGGAATGACTGTCCGGACCATTTCTAAAGGAAATGATTGTCCTGCACCAACCTCCAAAACAGACCATTCTTCGAAACTTCTCACAACTGTGAGCTTCGAAAGAATGACTGTCCGATGAGGCAGACCAATCTTTTTGACCACTACTGAGAGTGACTGTCAAGAAGAGAGACTGTCCTACACCATTCTCCATGTTAACCACAATGGGAAATTGCTGTCTATGGTACATCAACAATCCATCGAACCATTTTCATTACGAAAATGACCGTTCGATCTGAACCATTTTCCGAACTGGAAAATGCCTGTCTATCAGAAATCTCAAACCACTTTCCAAACTAGAAAGGAACTGCTCATCCTGGACCATTTTTCGAACTGAAAAATGACTATCCATAAATCAATAACACAACAGTGCTCCCTCTCAACCTGGGAGTCATCTCTTCCTTTTTCAATAAGGAAGTCGTCTCCACGAGCTCCATCTTGAGTACACAAACTCTTTTATCTTGGACAGAGGCTTTACCAAAATGTCTGCTTATTTTCTCATCTGTGGAGATATATATTTGAGAACCACTTTCTCTTTTTTGGACTTCATCATTGAGAGTGTAATGCTTGATCTCAAATGTACTTCGGTTTTTTTGGAACACTGGTTTTCTCTGAAGGCTTCATATAGCTCTGATCAATAAAGTATATCATTGTTGGATTCCTCTTTGTTTCTTGCTAGCTCACAACATCTTGGCAAGGGTCAAACTGGAACATATCCAAGTGATACTTCTTTGGCCATCATGAGAGTTTGTCATGGATTAGAGATCCATCATCCTGAGCTTCTGAATAACCATTTTGATACAATATCTCTGTTATAGAAAGTCTTCACCACGCTTCTGCTGTGCATTGGAGGTTCTCCACCAAGTTGTTTTCTTCCATCTGCATACAAGGGTCTCTTTCTGGTATACCTCAAAGCCTTGAGGTTGCTCTTCATATGCTCTTTGTTCAATTTCTCTGGAGAACAGTCTTTGCATTCATCTGATGTAAAACTCCAACCCATGGATATTGCGGATGATATAATGACTTATGTAGAGGTATGTCTGGTTTATTGGAACAAGTAATCATCATAGTCTTCTCCCTCCATATGGGAGAATCTCTAGTTCTGGATCTTGCAATGCTTACATTCATAATTATTTCATACACTGTTCTTCATCACAACTTTCAATTCCTCTGCTTGATTTCTTTTAGTGAGTTCATATCAGGCTGGTGATCTTGTGATTCTCGATACAATGACTGGTTGTTCTGGCTTCTCTTGGAATCTTCATGTTTCTCTTTAGCTCTTGGGTCCATGGATTTTTCTATAGATTCCATGCTCTGAAGATTCCAACTTCTTCCTTTCATCGTAGGATCATGGATGTGGATGGACAACCAGGGATACTTTAAGGCTTCTTTTCGAAGAAGGCTTCTTCTGAAGTCAAACTTAACACGTACTGCTTTTTATGGTTGCTACCATGGATATATACTTTATCATCTTCAATGGATCATAGGATTAGCTCCCTCCTAATATTTTCTTTATGTATGAGTGCATGTTTTTCTTTTGGAAGTATACAATCGACTCCCTCCATATAACATAATCCACGCTTCCGTCTGCATCCTTATTGCCTTCAAAAAGGTGTCATAAGTCTTTCTCCAGTTTCCTCTTGATTGCTAACTTCTTTCTGTCTTTACTTCTTCTAGGTTTCTTCAAGATTGATTCTGAATTCGGCTTATCTTTCAGTTGTTACTTGTGTAATAACTTCCACATGAATTGTTTGATGTACTTCATCTTTTCATGTGTATTGTATGAATTGTAGTCACAATGATAACAATCCTTATCTTGTTGTTTCTTCCATAGGTATAGTTTCTCTTTGAACATATTATTTTCTAAGAAATAGATATGCAAGATATGTACAGAAAACATAATATATTCAAGAACTATGAAGAGTATTGCTACCTTGTCTTAGAAGAAGAAGTCTGTTTTATCCTGCTTGGTCTTCTTTGTAGGTTCCTTTTCTTTGGCAATTGATGCTTCATGTATCTCTCTTTTCTTTAGCTCGGGACAATGATTCTTGCAGTGACCATACTTTCGACAGTTGAAGCATTGTATTTCTGACATATCTTTCTCTTGATTTGGCTTCTTCCTTGAACCAAACTTCCTTTTGTTCCTGAAATTCTCAAGTCTTGCTGTGAAGGCTTGATCATTGTACTTCTTTTGGGGTTTCTCTTTTGCACTGATCCTTGATTCTTCTTGAGCACAACAAGTCCAAAGTTCTTCAAATGTAGGATACTCCTTCCTTGTGTTCATGCTTGCGGCAAATGCATCCCATGTCTTGGGAAGACCATTGAGTACTATGTTTACCAATTCCTTCTTTGAAATGATCTCTTCAATAACTTGTAGTTGATCTCTTAATTGAGAGATTCTCACAAAGTATGATGTTATGCTGTCATCATCATTCATCTTCATGTCACAGAGCTCATTCTTCAGACTCATTATTTGTCCAATGTTTTTGACTGAGAAGAGGTTTTTTAGGGCATCGTACATCTTCTTTGATGAGTCAAGATGGGAGATGTAGGGTATCAAGTGGTCTTTTATAGATTCCACTATGATACTCATGGAATTGATGTCACCATCTTTGAACTTCTCCATAACTACAACGTTTTGCGGTTCTTTCTCTTTTCCTTCTTTAAACTCTGGTTCCATGATCTTTCCTTTCACGATATCCAACACTTTATTCTTGGCAAAGCTGAGGTCAATCCTTGTCTTCCACGCTCTAAAATTAGAAGCTCCATCTAACTTGTTTTATGACTTCATAGAGTAAGTCATGGCTGCTTTCACTTGGTCAACCCTAGATTTGACCAAAAACTCAAACTTGACGTCTTGGCTTGCTGAGAGTACCGGAAGATGCGCTACGCTAGGGCGCACTAGTCTATCTGTAAATTAGGTCAATCCTTTCACTTAAGGTGCCTCAACAAGAGGTTTAGGGTTTCTGCAACTGCACCTGCTAGTAACCCTAGCAACAATGCTTTAGTAATTGCTCCTGCTAGAAACCCTAGCGACAATTCTTCAACGAGCTTAATATCCTTATGCCTATGCTCCCTTCCAGTGGTTAGATTGAATGAAGGAGGTGTGGGCCCATAAACTGTTAGAGTGTGCTCGTTTTACCATAGACAATATCACTATTGTCACCCAACCATAGGCCGAAGCCACCCTCCAAGCACCTTAACCTTGACAAAGAATCAATCCGGAAGCAAACCCTAGGCTAGATAGCCAAACAAAGGGTAGCGCACCTTTCTCCAAGGATAGCGCACCAAACAAGAGTTGATCAGATAGTCCAAACCATAACCAAGAGATAGTCCAAGCCAAAATGAAATCTGCTAGCTGCAGCAACTGCAACGGCAACTCTCCTCCAAACTTGCGCACAAAACTGCCCAACTGCAATGCGCACAAGTGTGCTCTGCAGTTCTGAGAATGCCGGCAAGAATGAAGACTGGCCTCATGTATTTATACTAAATCTTGCAGACTGCCTGGGCTGACTTCTCATTCTGGGTAATAATTATTTAGTATATATTATTTCCTTTAGCCGACTTCTCATTCTGGGTACTAATTCTTTAGTATATATTACTTCCTTTAGCCGACTTCTTCTCTTGGAGACTAATAACCTAATACAAGTCATTCCCTTGAGCCAACTTGTCTTCTAGGGTTATTAACCAATCAATTAGGATTTCTTCTTGCTTCCCGTAATATTCTATTCTCGTCAGGTTTACATGTGGAGGTAAGTACCTCCCGCAGCTGCCATAATATCAACAATGTTGATGATGTTGTTGTTGATGATATCTTAGCCTCGTGTTGATGATGTATCAGCCTCGTGCTGATGATGATGTTGTGTCAGCCTCGTGTTGTTGTTGATGATGTTGAATCAGCCTCGTGCTATTATTGATGATGATGATGTTGTATTAGTATTATACTAATTGATGTTGATGTAAATGATGACAATGCCATTCCAGCTCCAGGTTGTGAACGATGATGATGATGCCATTCTAGCTCCATGTTGTGGATGATGATATTGATGATGAGAAAAACTCTGATGATTTATAGATATGCCAGTTAGTGTTCCAGATGCTGATGATGTTGCTGCCCTCTCTCTCTCCTGATGATGTTGCAGAATACCCTTCTTGTTAAGGGGGAGTGTTGAAATATTGTAACTGCGAAGAATATTCTAATTATAATTGAGTTATATTCTTATAGATCAAATCCCCTTTTGTGGATTGATCATGTCGGGCTTTGTATATGACCAAATCCCCTTATGTGGATTGGTCAAACCCTAGCTATATGATGGTGATTGTAAAGTTGGCCCCTAGGGCTGATTAAAGTGGTTTTAGCCACTAAGTGAAGAAGTTGACCCAGCTTGGTGAAGAGACACAACCCTAGTGCCTCCCAGCTAGTACAAATAAGAGTGGATGATGCATCATTCTCTCTCACTCAAGTCACTCATCTAGTGTGCAAGTTTTGAAGGAAGATGCAGTTAGAAGAAGGAGATGAGAGAGGCACATGCTTAGTCTTGGATATTCCTGGTGGTTTGGTCTTTAGTTTTGGCATTGTATTGGCAATCTATTTTAAGGAAGTTTTTGTTGGGTTTTCTCCCCCATGAGGGTTTCCCAGGGTAAAATGTTGTGTACCTTGTGATTGTGTTTCTCTCAGTGATCCTATTTGTGCTATTATTTTTGAAAAACATTAAAACTTAACAATGCCCACTCTAAACTTAGACTCTATTTTACCCCCTTCATGCGTCCCTCCTTCTCCTTGAGATATGCACCCCCTCTAGCTATATATTGGAGGCTTGCCTGGGCTTATTTCATTGGTTCTTGTAGTAGCAGCATAGTGTCTCTCTCATTCTCTAGTCTAGTGGCTCCTCTTTAAGCAAAGTAGTCATTGTTTCGGTTGTAGGCTTGTCAAGTGTGGTGCAATCAAATCTCTACGAAGATTTATCAATAAAAAAGTGTGTGTTTGTCATTCAAACCTCTTTTCTTGGGGATATTATGGTAAATTTGTAATCTGAAAAGTCATTTTCTGAATTGTTTATCATGGTTTATTTCGATCATTTTGAATAGTTTTCATCTTCTTTCCAATCTATTTTCATTCTGCTTGTTATCCACAGTTTAGGGATAACTAAGGAGATTATGTTTCGAGGACCATAGGTCCTAGACATAGAGTACCGAGAGCCAGATCGACTTGAGCATGGCCTTGGAAGGCCCATTTTTTTTTTTTCTGCAGCGCCTCCACTTTGTCAGCAACAACAACATCCATCACCTCGGCCTAGTCCTGTAGCAGAAGTGGATCTTGCTCCATGAGGTAATGAGTCTAGGTATCATGGTATGTGTCATTCTGATCCTCAAAACCTTTGAATATGTGCATTCAATTATTTTTTCTAACGGGTACTTGGATCTTATACCTATCCACTTGACCATATTTGGGGGGAATGACAGGATGCCCTAGTAAGCTTGTGCCCATAGTTTTTGAGTTGCCATTGGGGGGATTTATGAGAAGCCATTGCCTGCTCCCACCATACTTACCACTTTCCACCTTTCTCCTGCTCATCCATCCCATTAAACTGGTCCGGGCATTGGGTTGGCCAAATATTTAAGGGTTGTACATTACCTTGTGGGAAGAAGGGGCTAAAGGCCTAGAGGGTAAAAGTAACTGGCAAAAGATAAAAGCCAAAGAATGAAACCTTGAGATGCTTCACCCAGGGATCCCCGAAAAAACAGTAAAAGGCTTCTCAGCAAGAAACAGAGGGACCCATAAAAAATGATAAAACAAGTCCTAGTTAGAGGATAGGGGGTCTCATCATGAGCCAGCCTATTAGGTCCATGGGCATGTAGCGGTATGACACTACCGACAGTTGGTCACCACGCCAGGGTAGTGGCTCTTGGTAGCATAGCTAAGAGAAAGGGGGTCTCATCACGTGCCATCCTTCTCATTTCCATGAAATGCTTGTGGGTAACATTGCCACCACTGGTTACGACGCCAAGGTAGTGTCCCCTGACTAGCTTCTTGAAAGAAAAAGAAATAAGAACAAAGATAAAAGGCATGAATGGGCTTGGAAACATTTGCATCCATGACAGGTGCAGCTCACCCTCTACAGAGGCACCCATAGGTAAGCCGTGCATTTCCCTGCTATCACTGCACCCCTTGTCCATACATCCCTTACCACCTCATCCACTCACGTGGCTTGGATTTGATTTCTCCTGGAAACACCCAACATCCAGTGAGCACTAGCCCAATAGGATGCCCTGTCACTTCCTTCAAAATTGGCTTGTAGATTAATATAATGTCTTTGAGCACTTGTCCGGGTAAGAGGGGTTTTATGCACATGTTTAATAAACTTGATGATTAGATGTGATTGACATTGCTATGATCCCTGTGACTTCTGAGCCCATGGAGGGCATATCTGTTGATGTGCAGGACCATACCCAATGGACAGGTACCCTTATGGATAGGTACACATGGGGAGATGATTAGTTCGAACCTCCATGTGGATGAAAGCCCATCAGATGGATGTTGAGACCCCAACAGGGGGCAAAGGCAGATCAAAGGGTTTGCATCCTTCCTTGATAACTCACCTTGCTTAATCCTTCCTGTGCAGGAGTTTCAAGTATTTGGATAACTTCATCAAGTGGAAGACTTGCCTCTACATCTTCAGTGTTGAGATATAGAGGATCTAGCTTGTCCAAGGGTTCCATTTCTTCTTCACTCTCTGAATCATATAACAAGGTATCATCAAAAAATTGGAAAGGAAAATGACTTACCTCATTCCCTTCATCATGTACAGGAGGGGTAGGATCTTGGAGAGCTTCATCAGATTGAGGAGCGGTTACTGGTGCTTCATCCTCATAATTTACGTTTCTAGTTATATCCTCGTTGCATTTTGTTGAATCATGGGAGAAATCTTGCTCCTCTTCAGGGGGCTGGCAAGGTTCTTCATAAATATCTTCTTTCACATCAGAGGGTTCTTGATGTTGAATATTATATGCATTTCTGAGATTTGCTATAATCTCAGTAGTGAATCCTCCGTCTTCCAAAGCTATTGTGAGATTATGAAGGGCATCTTCATACGTTTGACAAAGTGGTTTGGTAAAGTCAATAAACCTAATGATGAGGTGTATGAAATATGATATACCCTTATCTTTGCAACAACTCTTAAACCAATCTTGCAAGTAGGATGGCAGAGTGAGTATGAATAATTTTATAAGAGCATCCTCTCCTCCCAATTCTGTCTTTCTCATATAGTCCAAAAAATTTATGATGTGAGGAGTTGGGAGACCACAAAATCGTGGAGAGTTGTTTAGCCATTTTGTATCAAAGTAATTTGGGTATCCTTGAAAACTTTTGAAATCAATAGTCGGATACATTTGTTCCCAGTGTGTCGTGATCCCATAACTTGGAAATATCACAGATTTTGAGAGTAAGGTGGCACCTTAGAAAAGTCAGTGGAATCGCCAGATAATTTGCCTGAAACTATCAAAGGAAAAGGGAAAACACCCTAAGTGGAGTCGCCAGGTAATGTTGTAAGATAAGGCTTCTGAGGCAAGGCTTACCGAAAAGTGTCGTCTTCAGGAGAATTGACTCAGTGTTCCCCGGCAGCGGCGCCAAAATGTTATCGCACAATTTGTAGTAAAGATAAAGGCTAGAGATTGAAGAGGCAAATTGGCGTAACTGGAATCAATCCCACCCAATGTCAGCTCAATGGGATGGTTCGTTCTGTTTAGGGAGGTAAGGCCCAGGGGAGACGTCCCCGGTGACCTGGGGTTTTGAGAAGGCAAAGGATTGTAAGACAAAGATAAGTTTCCCCCCTCACAAGTCACCACCGAGCAGATAGTCCGGCTAACAGCCAATAATAAAGTACAACCAAAAAGAGAGATACACCTACTTGAGACAAAGCAAACAGAAACTGATATATGCAAGCTTGCTCACTTGGTTAGTACTTCATGTAATAATGACTATTTGATACATATATAGGCAATTGAAAAGTAAATATTGACAAAGTCAATGTTTATGAAATAACAATGATAATAAATGTCACTTCTTCAATAAATGCTGAGAAAATGTGGCATCTAATGTAACAATCAACACTTCATTCAAGTAATGCCCTTAAATCAACCATTCAATTGCTCAAAAGTGAAACGTTAACTGCACAATGATGTTTATAGCAAAAGGTGACGGCATCATTTAGTTAGTAGGGTTAGTCCTAGGCTAGGGTTAGAATAGTTAGGGTTTCATTCAAAGTATTGAGAGCCATTTTGATCATAATTCTCACAGGCTAGGTCTTAGATCAATGCGTTTCCTAGGGTTAATGGAGTCAAAGGGAGGATGCAAGAGCTGAAGGATCAAGGAAAATAATAAGGCTTAGGACAGGAGGATTAAGCCTTGAGGTGTTGCTACAACAAGGCCTCAAGGACAAAACCCTAGGGGAGAGAGGCTCACTTTGGTGTAGGGGAACTAGGCCTCAGTGCTCTCTCCTCCTTCCTTAGGTCAATGGAAAAAACGGTTAGCTCTGAAAAATGGCTTCGGACTAAGACAAGAGGGTTTACAAGGCAACGTGTTTCTATGGCAAGGCTTTACCAGCAAACCCTAGAAAAACAACTCATCAAGGTGTAGGGGAACTAGGCATTGATGCGTCTTTCCTTCTTAGCTTCAGAAAAGTAAAAACGGCTAGCATAGGAGAAGATGGATTTGAGTGTTGCTAAGGCAAGGTTCAATCCTCTTCAGCAAGTGCTAAAAGTAGAGTGTTGCTAAGGCAAGGCTCTATCTTCAGCAAATGAAACTGCTAAAAATCTTGATGGGGACATGAGACAAGGACCTTCTATGTGTGCTTGTCACCTAGGGTTTATATCAACAAAATATAACCATAAATGAAAGAAAAGAAATACTACAACCATTCAATTAAGAAGTTTTGCAGAAATTCACTTACATTTAACAAAGAAATCAAGTAACAAACCCTAGTTGTAACACCTTCCACCAAGATAAATGCCAAAATATGCTAAGAAAAATCATCCTTCAACAAGTGCGCCTCACTATTTCAGCCAAAACCCTAGAATAGGGCACAAATTTCAGACCTCACCAAGTGGTGAGTGAAAGATGATGAAGAAATGAGAATAAAAACCCTCAATATATACTATATCAATGACCTAATTTTACTTTTGGGTCATAAAAAGGCTGACAAGGCCAAAATACTAAAAGTCATACTGTTTTACATTAAATGAAAAATTAAAACCTTAATCAAGCAACATAAGGATGCCATCCCCTTTCTAGGGTGATGTTAGCCCCTTCTAGGGAAAATGCAACCTCCAGGAGCAAAACGTTAGCCCCCCTTGGGCTTCTCCAGGCTACCACATGTGCCAAACTGCCCTTTCCATCTGCCAAAACATCCATGAAGCAAGGATGGCATCATGGACCTCATGGGTGACGTCTTAGGCCTTCCAAGGCCAATGTTCCATTGGAAAGGGAACAACCCCCCTAGGTCAAGATCTACCAGGGTGCCTCTGGTGGAACGTCCTCCTCTTCTCCGGTGCAAAACCCCTGATCCATCTCTGTCCTGTCTTTGCCCCCTGATGGGGTCTCAACATCCATCTGATGGGCTCTTCAGCCCCATGGAGGTCTGAACTGATCATCTCCCCATGTGTACCGGTCCAAATGGTACCTGTCCGTCCGACATGATCCTGCACATCAACAGCTACGCCCTCCATGGGCTTATAAGTCACAGGGATCATAGCAATGTCAATCACATCTCATCATCAATATTATTATACATGTGCATAAAATCCCTAATACATCAACTAAAATCTTAAAGATATTACACGAGCCTTCAATACAAGTTTGGAGAAAATGACAGGGCATCCTATTGGGTTAGTGTCCACTGGAAGAGGAAAGTTTCCGGAAGAGACCTCATCCAAGCCATGTAAGTGGGTGATGTGGTCAAGGGATGTCCAAGCAGGTGAGTGCAGTGAGGGCAAAGGATGAAAAGCTTTACCTGTGGGTGCCTTTGTAGAAGGCGAGTTGCACCTGTCCTGGATGCAAATTTTTCCAAGCCCATTCATGCCTTTTGTTCTTACTTTTTATTCTTTTATTTTATATTGCTTTTTTTATTCAAGAGGCTAATTAGGGGACACTTCCCTTGTGTGGTGACCAGTGGTAACAAGGTTACCCACCAGTACTTTCACATAAATGAGAAGGTTGGCTCGTGATCATACCCCCTTTCCCTTGGCCATGCAACCAAGAGTCACTACCCTGGCATGGTAACCAGCTGGTGGTAATTTCATACTGCTAGGTACCCATGGATCTAATAGGTTGGCTCGTGATGAGACCCCCTATCCTCTGATCAAGTCTTGTTTTATTATTTTTACGGGTCCCTCTTGTTTCTTAATGAGAAGCCTTTTATTGCTTTCTCTGGGATCCCTGGGCGAACCATCTCGAGGTTTTATTCTTAGGCTTTTATCTTTTACCAACTTTCTTTTACCTTTTGGGCTTTAGCCCCTTCTTCCCACGAGATAAGGTGTAATCCTGAAAATAGGTCAACCCAGTGCTTACCAGCTTGCTTTTACGTTCTGGGCTTTAGCCCCTTCTTCCCACGAGATAAGGTGCAATCCTGAAAATAGGTCAACCCAGTGCCCAGACAAGTGGAATGGGATAGGTGAGCAGTAAGCAAGATGAAAAAGTGGTGCTGTGAAGGGAGCAGGCGATGGCTTTTCAGAAATCCCCACTGTTTCCGTCCTTATACACACTTGCAAACATGAGCTAAGTCTTGCTCACTTAGTGTGTCCTTGGAGGCACCTAGGTTCAAATCCCACGCTGTCACTTTGACTTGAACCTCTTCCGTCTAGGCTAACTCCTAGGGAAGCCAAGGGGGGTAGACCCTAGTTACTAGATGAGATTAAGATTTTAATGTTCTAGGAGTTGGTTTTAATTGGTTAGAAGGTCAAGGGGAATCTAGCCTAAGATGTCAATCAACAAATGCAAGATGCAACTATCTAAGTATGAGAGTCAGACCTTTTCCTAGGGCAACTAAGACTAGTGCCTAAGATTGGGCAATGGGGTCAAATAAGGTTAGGGGGTTTTTCGTTATAAGATAAGTTACACAGTATTACAATAAGACAGATACAATTAGATACAAAAGAATATATCAGATATACAGATTAAGACTAGATACAAGATAGACAATATACTAACAAGTTTGCTCGCATGTGCAGGAATTAAAGATACTCAAGATAAAGAAATCATCAACACATGAAGCCAAGCATGCTCACAACAAACAGAGCTCCGTTGGACTGCTTTTCAACGGCCAAGAGACGCAAATCACTCAAGACCCAATCAAGAGAATGCCTCCAGGTGGATGCGCATTTCTTGAAGGATCACACCACGAGATAAAGGAACAAAATAGATGAAAGCTTGCAAATGTAAAGTTCCAGATGACAAAGATATAAC
>JZKD02S0673022.1:47214-68791 GCA_000966675.3 Picea glauca | reverse complement strand
GGTTACCCTGGTTACAAACCAGGGGGCCCTAGACATATCTAGGGTCTCCAATTGCTTGGTTACAAACCAAGACTTCCATGCCCCAGGCATGGGTACCCTGGTTACAAACCAGGGGACCTGGTTACAAACCTAGGGTCTTCAACTACTTGGTTACAAACCAAGACTTCCATGCCCCAGGAATGGGTACCTTGGTTACAAACAAGGGGCCCTAGACATATCTAGGGTCTTCATCAATATGGGTTCCAGACCACATACCCCAGGAGTGCACTGGGGGGGGGTCCCTAGACCTTGTCTAGGGTCTTAGCCCTCTTCAAGGAGAATGGCTCTCGCTGCTACATATAAATTTAACAACACATCAATCCAAAGTTAGCAAGCCAGATACAGAAGGAACTCCAGAAGATGGTTGATGCTGGTATCATAACCCCTATCAAGTATTCCTCTTGGATGTCAAATTTGGTGGTTGTCCGAAAAAAGATCGGGGACATATGCCTGTGTGCTAATTTCCGCAACCTCAACCAATTATCTTTGAAAGACAATTACCCTCTCCCAAACATGGAACATTTTCTTCAAAGGGTTACAGGGGCAGGGATGATGTCTATGCTGGATGGGTTTTTAGGATATAACCAAGTTTTGCTCAAAAGAGAAGACCAGCTCAAAACTGCATTTACTACACCATGGGGAACCTTTATGTACTTAAGAATGTCATTTGGTATTATGAATGCCGGTGCTAATCTTCAAAGAGAAATGGATTTTTCCTTTAGGGACCTTATACAAAAAATCATAGAAATCTACCAGGATGACCTTACAGTTGTGTCCAAGGATAGGAAGGACCATCTCTCGCACCTCAGGATTGTTTTTGAGCGATGTAGGAAGTATGGTATCTCTCTAAATCCCAAGAAATCCGTCTTCGGCATCGATGAAGGAAAGTTATTAGGTCGCATGGCCTCACAGGGAGGAGTTTCCATTGACCCCGAAAGAATCCAATCAATAAAGGATGTCCGCCCCCCAGCCAACAAAAAATCTTTACAATCCTTTCTTGGAAAGATCAACTTCATTTGTAGATTTGTACCAAACTTTGCCCAGAGGATAAAACCTTTGAGCGCTTTGCTAAAGAAGGATGTTGCTTTCAGGTGGGGCGATGAGACCAACAAGTACTTTGAAGATATAAAAGATGACATCTCCCAAGCTCCTGTCCTGATCAACCCTGATTTTTCACGAGATTTCATAATATTCTCGTTTGCATCCCAGGATACTATTGCAGGGGTTCTAATGCAAAAGGATGCCGATGAATATGAACATCCTGTAGCTTTTATGAGCAAGGTCCTTAGAAGTTCCAAGTTGAATTATTCCATCACTAAGAAACAAGCATATGCCTTGGTCAAGTCCCTCAAACACTTTAGAAACCACGTCGGTTACAATAAAATTAAGGCTTATGTCCCATACCCAACCATAAAAGATGTCTTATCGCAACAAGATTGTATGGGTACTAGGGGAAAGTGGGTTTCCAAAATCTAGGAGTATGACTTAGAAATAAAACCCACCAAAATAATAAAGGGACAAGGTTTATCTCAAATGCTGACTAAGAGCAACCAAGAAGCCATACAAATGGGCAAGAGTGAGCAAATAAATGTGATGGTCATCGAATTAGAGCATGATGAGTGGTACTCTGACATCGCCTACTATCTAAAGAACTTGTCTTTCCCTGGTCACCTAATAGACTACAAAAGAAGGGCTTTGAGATTAAAAGCTATGAAATATTGCTTGACTGAAGACGAACGTGGGTGGAGAAATTCTGACGGGGTTATACTTAGATGTGTGAGCAAAGAAGAGGCAAAGAAGTTACTGGAAGAATTACACTCTGGATACTGTGGTGGACACTTTGCAGCTCGTACTACTGCCCACAAGATCCTGAGGGTTGGGTATTACTGGCCCACACTTTTCTCGGATACCCACCAGCATGTCCGATCTTGCCAGCCCTGCCAGTACTTCTCCGGTAAACCAAAACTCCTAGCGCAACCCTTGAAACCCATGGTGATAGAAGCACCTTTTCAGCAGTGGGGTTTGGACTTTGTTGGGGAGTTTAAGGACAATTCGAGTAATGGCTACCGGTGGATCCTAAGAGCCATAGATTATTTCACTAGATGGGTCGAATCTATTCCCACAAAGAAGGTCACCGAAGAAGTAGTCATGAATTTTCTGGAAGACCGAATCATAAATAGGTTCAGTGTCCCTTCCAAGATCACTACAGACAATGCCAAAGCCTTCAGCTCATATGCTCTGGTAGAATTTTGCTTCAAATATGGCATTGTCCTATCCCATTCCTCCAACTATTACCCACAAGGAAACGGATTAGCAGAATCAACCAATAAAAACCTCATGAATATTTTGAAGAAGGTTGTGGGGGAAAATAAGAAGTCCTGGGATAGCAAAATAAAGTATGCAGTATGGGCAGACCGAATAACGACAAAAACTTCCATAGGAAAAACTCCTTTTGAGTTGGTATATGGACTAGAAGAAAAACTTCCCGTGAACCTCCATATTCCCATCCTCCGTTTTGCTCAACAATACGCTACAGATACAGAAGCAATCCAAGGAAGGATCAATCAACTAATAGAGCTAGATGAGACAAGCATGAATGCTTTGGGTCATATGGAAAGAAATCAGGGGAAGATAAAAAACACCTTTGACCATAAAGCCAAGGAAAGAAACCTCATTGAAGGAGATCTTGTACTATTATGGGATAAGAGAAGGGAGAAACCTGGTATACACAAAAATTTCGACAGTTTATGGACAGGTCCTTATAGAATAGAGAGTTGTGCAGGTACGAACTCTTTCAATCTAGAGACCATGGAGGGAGAGGCCTTGAAGCTGCCAGTAAACGCTTTACATATCAAGCGTTACTACCCACTTGGGACCTGACTTCACAGGTAAGTAGGCATTTTGCATTCATGTATTATATCATTTGCATTGCATGTTAGTTTGATTGTATATTCACACTTATTGATTGTTTTCTTACAGTCTATATATCAATATGTATGTTGGGGTGGCATTACCACCCCAATTTTGTTACTGATACTTCTATCGAGATTGAGCAGGTCTGCAGGTTATGCCAGAGATGCTGATGTTCTCATGCGCTCTACGGTGAGCACATGTCCCGGAGTTGGAGACAAATGTTATCCCCACTTTTCAGGGATAACTAGGAGATCATGTCTCGAGGCCCATAGGTCCTAGACATGGAGTACTGAGAGAAGGATTGACCTGAGCATGGCCTTGGAGGGCCCACCTTTTCTTCTTCCATCATCTTTGCCTTGATAGCAGCAGCAACATCTATCACCATCGGCTTGGTCCCGTATCAGAAGAGATTCTTGCTCCATGAGGTAATTGGTCCAGGTATGATGGTATGTGTCACTTTTGATCGTTAAAACCTTTAAATATATGCATCTGATTCCTTTTATCTCTAACAAATGCTTGGATCTTACATTTGCCCACTTGACCATGTTTGGGGGGACTGACAGGGTTCCCTAGCAAGCCTGTGTCTGTAGGGTTTGGTTTGCCACTGGGGGGGGTTTTGAAAATCCATCGTCCGTTCCCACCACAGTATCACTTTTACATCTTATTTCCCGCTCACCTATCCCATTCCCCTTGTCCGAGCATTGGGTTGACCCATTTTCAGGATTGCACCTTACCTCGTGGGAAGAAGGGGCTAAAGGCCCAGAAGGTAAAAGCAAGCTGGTAAATGATAAAATCCTAAGAACAAACCTCGAGATGCTTCGCCCAGGGATCCTCGAGAAAGCAATAAAGGGCTTCTCGAAAAGAGGGACTCGGAAAAATAATAAAACAAGACCTAGTCAGAGGATAAGGGGTCTCATCAAGAGCCAGCCTATTAGGTCCATGGGTGCCTAGCAGTATGACATTGCCATCATCTGGTTACCACACCAGGGCAGTGACTCTTGGTGTCATGGCCAAGGGAAAGGGGGTCTCATCACGAGCCAACCTTCTCATTTCTGCGAAAGTACTTGTGGGTAACGCTGTCAGCTCTAGTCACCATGCTAAAGCAGTCTCCCCTGGTTAGCTCTTGAACAAAAAAATCAAATAAAGAATAAAAAGAATAAAGGCAAGAATGGGCTTGGAAAAAATGCATCCATAACAGGGACAACTCACCTTCTACAAAGGCACCCACATGTAACATTTATGCATCCTTGACCCTCACTGCACCCACATGCTTGGACATCCCTTGACCACACCACCTCACTTACATGGCTTGGATGAAGTCTCTCTGGGAACTTTCATTTTTCTGTGGACACTAGCCCAATAGGACCCCTTGTCCTTTTCCCCAGACTTCTATTGCAGGCTTGTGTAACATCTTTCAACTATTGATTGATGTATTAGGGATTTTATGCATGTGTTTAATAATATTAATGATGAAATGTGATTGAAATTACTATGATCCCTGTGACTAATGAGCCCATTAACGTTTTTCTCCAGGATGTTTCATTTGCCCTAAAAAGGGCTAGCGCTTCTCTTAAAAGGGATTTTACTCTCTTTCCTTTTTAACTAGGGTTTTTACTTAGCATTTAATGTAAAAATAGTATGATTTTGATATTATGGCTTTGTCGGCCTTTTTATGACCCAAAAGTAAAAATTAGGTCATTGATACAGTATATATTGAGGATTTTGATCCTCTTTTTATCATCATAACTCACTCACTCATTAGTGAGGTCTGAAATTTGTGCCCTATCTTGGGTATTTGGCTGATTTAAGGAAGGTGCACTTGTTGAAGGAAGATTTTTGGCATATCTTTGGCATTTCTCTTGAAGGAAGGTTTACAACTAGGGTTTGCATGCTATTTCATGGTGATATGTAAGTGTGTTTCTGCAAAACTTCTTAAATGAATGGTTGTAGTCTTATTTTGTTACATGTGTTTATAATTTTCTGAATCAAAACCCTAGGTGACAAGCACATTTAATTGGTCCTTGTTTCATGTCCCCTTTGAGATATTTTTCAGCCATTTTTGAAGGAAGACGAGCCTAGCCTTAGCTACGCTCTTCTCTTCTCTTCTCTAAGCTAGCCATTTTTATTTTTTGAGTAAGAAGGGGAAGATCCATTCAAAGGCCTAGTTCACCTACACCTTAAAGAGTCGTTTTCTCCTAGGGTTTGAAGGCAAAGCCTTGCCTTAGCAACACGTTGCACTTTAAACCCTCTTGTCTTAAACTTTATGCCGTTGTTGTGCTAGCCGTCATTTTCCATAGAGTTGAGGAAGGAGGAGAGAGCACGAGGCCTTGCTTTAGCAACACTAGAGTGAGCCTCTCTCCCCTAGGGTTTAGTCTCTGAGGCCCTGTCATAGAAGCACTTCAGAGCTCTTCCTTCTAGTCCTTAGCCATCCTCCTTCAACCCTTGCGTCCTCTTTTAAATTTGACTCCATTTTACCCTAGAAGGCACTGATCTTAAGACCTCCAGCGTTGAAGTGAAACCTTGGTCACAACACTCGCAAAACTTTGAATTGAAACCCTAACTACACTAACCCTAGCCTATACTAACCAGCTAACCCTAAGTTGCTGACGTCACTCTTGGTTATTTCATCTTAATGCAACAAAGTTTCAGTTTATGAGCAATTGAATGGTAGTTAAAGGCATTTATTGGATTGAGTATTGATTGGTTACCTTGGATGCCATATCGTTCTAGCATTTATTGACAAGTGACATATTTATCATTGGCATTTTGCAAACATTGACTTCATCAATATTTACCTTTAAATTGCTTATATTGAATATCAGATAGTCACTGATTTATATGAAGTACTAACCAAGATTGCACATATCAGTTTCCTTGTTGCTTTGTCTCAAGTAGGTGCTTTTCTTTTCTTTGGTTATACTTTATTATTGGCTCTTTAGCCGGGACTATCTTTTCGTGGTGACTTGTGAAGGGGGAACTTATCTTTGCTTACTAGCCTTTTGCCTCTTCAAAACCCCAGGTCACCGGGGACGTCTCCCCTAGTTCTAACCTCCCTAAAGAGAAAGAACCATCCCATTGTGGTGACATTGGGTGGGATTGGTTCCTGTTACGCCAGTTTGGACTCCTATCTTATAGCCATTTATCCTTTCTACAAACTATGCGATAACATGCCCTACTCCTTTAATTAGCCAAGTTTTTTACCGCTGTCATAACAGGTTTATCAGCTGAGAATGGAGGGTAGAAATTTGCGCTAACAGGGTGCAACTGGGGGTCCCTTGAGGGGTTATCGTACCATTCCCGACCATAATTACCAATTTCCACTCATTGTATTCCCATCATATTGCCCTCTTCTAGGCCCTTTGACTTTAGTGACCCAAGAAGGGCATGTACCTCATTTCATGGGAAGAAGGGGTTGAAGGCCCAGGGGGGATGGTTGCTGGCAAAAGATAAGAGCCTAAGACATAAACATTTTATATGCTCACCCAGATAGGTCTTGAGAACGATGAACTACTTCTCTTAAAAGAATTGAAGACCTACAAAATATCAAACACATAATAAATATCCCGCTCGAATGTAAGACTAACACAAGTGCGTTGTAACGATTTACATGGTTACCCCTATGGCACTTTGTGGACCTCTTCTTTCAAGTGACATTGTGTTACTGCCCCCCAAGTTAATCGATTCACTATTGGGAGTTCACACGTGTTTGGATCATTAATTAATTAATAAATGGCAATAAATGGGCTTGGAAAAAGGTTGCATTGAGGAAGAAGGTGCAACACACCCCCTACAAAGGCACCCATAAATGAGATAATACGAGCCCTTATATGTCATGAAACTCATTGACCTATGAAGTCTACCCACCTATCCACCTCATCACCCACTACATGACCTTGAAGGGGCATCCTTGGGAGCATCCCCTACTTGAGGATTTTGGTCTACCCAATAGGACTTTTATGACACCCCTCCCATACCTAAACTTGGTCAATTCTATAGGGTCTTGGAGCATTTGTTTAATTTGATGAGGTAGTTTTGATGCACATGTTTAGGTGCCTTGTTTATTCGATGTGGTTTTCACTTGCCATGATATTTTGACTTGAGATCCTTGGAGGGCGTTCCTATTTGTTTTGCAGGACCTTATTTGGTGGACAATTTTGAAGGAACAAGCCTAGCTTGGGCTTCCATGGGGCTTGAAGCCCACAGGTTGGATGCCAAGGGCCCACATGGTGAATCATGATGAATTGCATTTGGAGGCCTAGAAGACACCTTGGAAAACATAACCTAGCCCTCACATGCCAAACGACTTTCCTAGGAGAGGCAAAATGTCACTTTTTGTAATGTTCCCAAGCCAATTTGCCAAGAACATCTCGTTTTTGCATGATTTTTAAACTGTTTCTGAGTGTGGCATTTCGTCAAACACTTTGCTTACTATGGTTCTTTAGGTTGCTCTTAGGGTTATACGGATGGTTTATATGTGTATTTGCAACAACAGATAAGAAGACAAAGCAATGAAACATACCACAACCATATGCAAGATCAACAATATGATAGACAATCCAAAAATGATTCAGATCTGATCTTTATTCATAATAATAAGAACCTGATACAACGATGATGTAGATCTGGAATGATCAACAGATGGATCCAATAAACATAGTAGAAGTTGCTACAAAATTCTCCCGGGAAGAAGACGAAAGCCTCCAAATGTTGGATACACAATGAAGACTAAATACAAGAAGAGATCCAGGTCGTATGCACTACCAAACCCCCAACTGTAAAGGCCACGCTCTAGTAGAAGACTAAAACCCTCAATAATTCGGCCCAACTGAAGAAAGCCTCCAAATGAGACCAAACTTGGCCAAATGATAGATCGAGGTGATAGGATCCCCCTCCTGAAGTCTCAGGCTGAAATGTTATAGATAACTCCTCCAAATGTTGAATCCTCCAATGAAGTTGCGCCCTCTTGAAACCCTGAAGTACCCAATAATTTGGCCCTGATGAAGGAGGCCTCCAAATGCCTTGAAACTTGCTAGGAAGATAGATCGGGACACTACAAGTCACTAGGTGAAGTCTTCAGGTCAGATATGAAGTATAACCCCTCCAAACTGGGTAGATCTGTATCTCAAAAATGCCCTCCTCTCCAATTCGTCCAATGCATCCAATAAATCAAATGGCACATAAAACTCCTCCAGAATGCACTAGATCTAATGGCCAAGACCCTGCAATGAAAACCTAGGTGCTAGAATCTGTAGAAGCCCTTCCAATCTCTTGGAATGAACTTCCCTCAATGAATGGTGCGCCCCGCTTGCTAGAAACCCCCAATGGTGCGCCCTCTCTCCTCCTGTACCTGTGGCTGGTGTAGAACCCTCCTGCAACTGAGTAGATTTGAAGTAGAATGGTGTGGGGGAGTATTGCATCCCCGAGATCAAGCTTGGGACAAGATAGGTGGAATCTTTCACCATCAAATCATCCTCTAGGGTTTGTTAAGTCAAAACCCTCAAAATCCCCAAGGTATGGGCTCACTAGCTAGAAGCCAGATATCAAAAGATAATCATACATGAATAAGATAATAGAGGCCCTTGTCTCTCCTTTATAATTCCTGCTCACCTTGTCCCTCCAAAGTGACTTTCATTTTATTAATTATTAATTAATTAATTAAATCATTTTAATTAATTAATTAACCTTTTTACCTTTGAAAAACACCTTATCTTTCCTTATGGCTTCCCTAGCCATTGAAAATCACTTCTCATCATCCTATCTTGTAGTGTTGTTCGTCCCGATTCCAATGAGCTATTACACTGAGAGGTTCCTCCAAGTATTGTGCCCAAAATGCCCTCTTCAGTGAATTTAATTAACCTATAGCTCAAATACTCAAAATCATGGAAATCGTCGGAATGCAACGAAACCAAAGCCAATCTATGTAGAATGGATCATAATGATGAAATAGGATGAGCGATGCAAGCCGAACCCCAAAATATCCATCAATAGCTCATGTACTCACTATAATCTCCAACTGGCTACTCTGGTCATCATAACATTGTGTAATACTCTGATGTCCCAAAGTGGGGACATTACACTTTTGGAGGCTTGATGTCACCTAGGGCTAGGGTTTGGTGGTGATGGAGGTGTTTCTCATTGACACATGGCACATTTTGAAGGAAGGAGGATTTGAACCATGTGGAAGAGGCTTGGATGAATGACATGTGGCCTTTGGAGGCCTAGCCATGCATCCACAACACCAACGACTTGCTCCAAGTGTCAAAATGTCTCCCTAAAGGGGTGACATCATCTTATTTTAGGGTTTCTAAGGTGAAAAAAGTGTTAATTAAATATTATTATTTGGTTTAACGGGTAAGTTAAGGGTTGTTGATCCATTATCTTATGTTTTACCCTAATTAAGTGGACAAACTATGTTTTAAACATTTTGTATAAATAGAGATCATGTGAATCTCATTTCATAACATAACTCTCCCATTGTGAGAAGTATTTGGCTGAAATTCGCGCCCTCCTTGGGAAACCTCTTCTCTCTTGTGCTCTTGTCTTGGTTTCTTTATGCTATTGGTGGAAGAAGTAGTTCTCTACCCTTCTTGGAGTTTTTCTTTGGCATTTGTGGTGGATTTATCTTGGTAAGAGGAGGTTTATCTTGTCATTTCTTGAACTAGGTAAAGATTTATCTTGTTGATGCTTTATTGATTAGTTACAAGTTTGATTTTCTAGATTTCTTGGGGAGTATAAGGATTTACAACCCCACCATTATCTATCATTTGTGTCTAGAAGTTATTTGTTGCACAAGGTTTTACCGGGAGAAGTAAAAGGGTTTACACCCTCCTAGTATCTCCTAGCTTAGCATTTGCTTGCCTTGAGGAGTAAGAGGGTTTACACCCCCAAGGTGATAGCATTGTTTAGCTCTTTATTTACTTGACTCCATAACCGAATAGCTAAAGGCACTAGTATAAATAATAATTGCATTCGAGAAATAAAATATTGCAATGGTTAACATGAATTTTTGTGATTTGGAGGTTGTCTAAATTGGAATCAATTCTTTGCTCTATATGTTTGATTGAGCCACTAGGGCGTCATCTTTAGCTAAGTACTTCTTTCTGCTGTTATAAATCTTCGTCTACAGCCATTAGGGCTGCAGAAACCCTAACACTTTTTCATTTGTAACTTGCTTTTCAATTGTCAAAAGTTGCTAAGAGTTTGCCACATTAATCTACTTAGCCTAGAGCAACTTTTGGGTGGATTATTTGTGAGTTTTGGTGGTTAGATTTACTCTTGTAACAACTTGTTTTCTACAGCCATAAGGCTGCAAAATATCTCTGCAAACACCTTTTATTACAGCCTTGTTTCATTGCTAAAGTCTTGTGCTATCATTCTTGAGAATCACTAGTGTTTATCTAACTTATCTCTTGCATCGTTTCTTGGACTTTTAGCACTTATTTAACAGCTTTAATACTTATTCTCTTTCTGATATACATTGTTTTTTACAGCTGCAATTAGGGACAGAAAGATTAACTTGCTTGTCCACCTAACATTATACATATATGCTCGGCTTGCTCTTGTGTCTCAGGCTGGTACAACATTGTTTGCAGGTGTTCTTATCTCTTGGCAACCATTGGCTACCACCTAGACTCTTTCCCAAGCCTTTCTACATTTTCTATCTTGACCTATAGGGAGACCTTCCTTCATCTCTTCACTTTCCATTTCTTTCCCCTGGGATCACCGGGATTCCCCCCTCGAGGTGATTCTATCATCTCTAAAGTGAGGGGAATACCTGCCTAAACTGACAGTGGGTAGGTGTTCTCACAGTTGTCGTCGTTTGGTGGTTGGGTTGGGCTTTGCCCAACCTACAACTTGTGTGATAACAAGCCCCATCCCTTAGTTTTCTAGCACATCAAAGGGAATTCCTCAAGAATATTGTGGGTGATACTTCCTGGTATTTCTGATATACATCCTCTTAGCATGGGAGGTACTTTGTTTATCATTGAAAGCGTTGCATTCCATAAATAGTTTAGGGGTAATTTGCATTGGAGAGCATGTTTTGTACTACTTTTACTTGTTGTTTACAATCCCAAAACAATTGGGTGATATGTTTGAAGAACAATTCTATTGTTCACTACATGATGGAAGTGGTTTTTACAGGCAATTGAAACTTTTTTCTTCAAATGAATATGAATGTTAGAGTTAGTAGCAGATTGGATCAAATACTGGCAGAATTTAACGCTATAGGAAAGAAGATAAGGGCTGCTGCTATAGGGACTAGGAGGAATAATTATGAAATGAAGAGCCATCGTACATATCCTTTTGCAGAATGGAATATCTGATCTTGGAAATTATTTAGAGGGAAAGGGCTGTTGTTGTTATTTCTTATCACACATAATACTAGGCCTTCTTCTTCTTCTAGCAGTAGAATGACACAGAACCTGATAACTTGCCTATATCAGACCAAAAAGTTAGAAACCTACAAATTTGTGATCAAAACATTGTGCAAGAATCTAATGGGCCAATGCCTTAGTGTCCATGTCAATGACCCGAGTTTTCATTACATGTGCAAGGTTGATATAAAGCCATGGTTCTTTTGGAGAAAGCACGGATCCAAGAGCTTTGATGTCAAGGGAAAGAAGATGGAGGTATTCTGGGATGTGAGTAATGCTTATTTTTTTTGGTTTCCTTTCCAACAATTAACTGCACTTTCCATTTTTTTTTAAATTTCAGAACATTTTAACTACTTATGGCACCAAAGAACAACCTCATTTAGAAACTAATAGATGTTGTGTCTACTGTGATAAACAATCTCTATTGCTCCTTAGTTTAATACTGCAAAATAGTTGACATCTAGCATACATTGTTGCATATAGTGTTTTCAGGAGAACGCAAACACTAGATATTTTGGAGATATTATATTAAAACCAGCCAATCAAGGTCGAGGTGGAAGGGGGGTTGGCAAAGGAAACTATCTTCTGCACTATATCTCATATGGTATGAATTGTGTTTTTGCATGTGAGCATTATGGTGTTGAATCTTTGTTAGCCAAATATGATTTCTTTAATCTTAACACTAAAGGGAAAAAACAGAATACTCGTGTTAATAGAAAGCATTGCAGATAGAAGGTATACAATTCTTTGTATGTTCAGATGCAGGTGGTAGTAGGGGCTCCAATATGGCAAGGGAGAATGGAGGCTACCAAAGTGTAAACAAGGCTAGATTGAATTGTGCCTTCGCTCCTCCCACGACTTCACGAAATGTGCAAACTAAGACAAATTCTCCAGGAACAAGGTGGGTATTCTTAGAGTTCTAAGACAGATTTTACTTTCAAATGTGTTTAAACAAATTTAGAAGTTTTGGCAATGTCTAGGAAATCTATAGCAAGTTGTATGTGTGATGTCATTCTCTTCTTCCATTGTTTTCCCATCTTTGAGGTAGTTGTTTATGTGGTAGACATTTTGACTGTTAAGAATTGACCAAAAACAAGATGAGACAAGAAATTGGTGATGTTATCCCCAATTCCTAGGAATAAATAAGAAGATGTCTCGAGGCCCTCATGTTGCAGACATGGAGTACCGAGGGACAAATGGTTGACAGTGTCCACTTGCACAGACAGAGGCCCCCCTCACCACCATAGATCTCAGGTTCATCATGAGGGTATCCACCATATCAAATTGCTTCCGAAAGACATTGGGTCTTGCTCCTTGAGGTACAAGCCAAGTATTATGGTGAGTGTCATTTCAATATTTGAGGCATTTGAGTCTGATGCATTTAAAGTTGCTTTTGATTATGTAAAGTCTGCTTGGAAATTATGCTCTTTGCCATGTTTCACCTTGGTGGTTGACATGGTGCCCTAGTAGGTGGTCACCCTTAGGGATGGGTTTACTACTGGGAGGTCCCCTTGACAAGTCATCGTGCCATTCTCGACCATACTTGTCACTTTCCACTCTTCATCCCCTCATCTCCTTATCTTTTGGGATTTTCGGGTGTACTAACCCAAGAAGGGATTGTCCCTCATTTCATGGGAAAAAGGGGTTGAAGGCCCATAGGGGAATGTTGCTAGCAAAAGATAAAAGCCATATTATGAACCTTCCAGATGCTCGCCTAAAGAGGTCTTGAGGACAATGAAATGTCTCTCCTAAAAAGATCAAAGATTTAAAAGAGAAAATACATATATATAAATGTCCCGCTTGTTCAGGGATCTGTTGTCGTCCTTATACACACTTGCCAACGTGAGCAAAGTCCAACTCACTTAGTGTGTCCTTGGAGGCACAATGCCTAGGTTCAAAGCCCACGCTGTCACTTTGGCTTGAACCTCTTCTATCTAGGCTTACTCCTAGGGAAGCCAAGGGGGGTAGACCCTACTTACTAGTTGTGGTTTACGTTATGTTCTAGGAGTTGGTTTTAATTAGTTACAAGTTTGGGGGGATAGACTAACCTGTGATGCAAAGGAAACAATGCAAGATGCAATGATTTATTTATGACAAGCAAGCCTTTTCCTAAGACAACTAAGACTAGTGCCTCAGATTGGGCAAAGGGGTCAATTAATGTTTGAGGGAGTTTGATTACAAAATGATTACAAAAGATTACAAAAGTACAACTATTCCACAACAATGTTAGATACAAATACTTACAACTAAAAATGAAAAGATAGATGTTACAACAATTATAAACAAAAGATATACAACAAGATACACAATTACAACAAGAATGTCTAAGAGCTACAAGATACAAAGATACAAAGAGAAAAATTAACCATGTGCTTTAATGTGCAGGAATTAAAGGAATTCAAATCCTGAAGATCATCACCACATCAAGCCAAGCATGCCCCAATAACACTTGCTCTATTGGACTGCTTATCAATGGCAACCACAATACTCAAAACCCAACAAGAAAGTTCCTCCAAAGGGGATGTGCAACCTCTTGAGGGATCACACCATAAAGAACACTTAACAAATGAGATGTGCTTTAAAGACAAGGTGCTCCAAAATACATAATATGACACTTAGGTGATTAATCCATAAAGAAAAAAGAAATAGACTTGCATGTAAGATTAAAAGTGAAGAGTGCTTGCAAGTATTGATTAGATGACAACCATTAGATATACCAATAAAGGAAAAGATGTCCAAATGCTTAGTGAATTAATGAGTTGCTTAAAGATTATTAAATTTTGAGTTACTCCTAGCTAAGTGTCAACCCAAAATTCTCCTCCCCCAATTACCAAATGGCTGATGGATGCTCAAGAAGTGAGGCAACGAGGCCTACCCTAGCTTCACAGGTCAACCCTAAGATCCGAGTACTCCCGGAAAGGACACTGCGTGCAATGAAACAGTCCCTGGCCTAGAACCTTCCGTTGCCTTCCTCAAACCCCATTTTAGATGGCGAAGATAGTGAATTAAGGTGTCCTATTAAGTCTAGTAAGTTATTATGCCTATGGAATAAGTATTTTTAGGTGTTTAATAGTGTTTAGGTGACTTTTACTTGCCTAAAAATAGTGAAATAATGCCAAAACCGAAACTTTAATCCAGCATAAGTTGTGTTCTAAAACATGAAATTAAAGCATGTAAACATATTAAAACATATAATGATTTGCTGAAATGAAGAGTTACTTCTACACCATTAACATATCCACAAATGTTTGCAAGCTTAAAAGGAATGAGTGCTTAAAAGGACAAAAACTTGCATATGAAAAAGATTTAAACCATCACCATTTACCCATGTGTGTATTGCATTAAGATGGATGCTATGAAGATTAATTTGCAATATAAAAGACTTAAAGCATGAGAGTAAATCTATGCCTCAAGGGCTTAAGCTAAGATCTAGTTATGTGAGTGTGAGATCTACTTCTAGATGATTTTAACCATGATCATGAGCATATCAAAAACACATAACTAATCTAGCCATACTATATTGGGGGTTGGCTTTGCCAACTACTCATCCAAGGTGTAGGCAACCATAAAAACGATACTTGAAATGAAAGCAAAAGACAAAAAACAACTCACAATGGGACAAGGTGGAGGCAAACCTTCACTTTTTGTGCCAAAGGGGGTTGGAATCTAAAAGCTAACTATCACTAAAACAATCCTAGCCACACGACCTTGTCCTAATCAAGTGGGGCAAAAGAATGAAAGAATTTGCTGAATAGTAAACTACACCCTAGCCTCACGATTTTGGGGGGTTGGTTGTGTCGATCTCTCACCCAAGGTGTAGGAAAAAATAACTTTACAATGAATGAAACTAGATACAAGAATGCAAGCCTCGAGGGAACTTCCCGAGGGCTTGCTACAATGCTAAAAAAGGGTAGGAGAAAGGTGAGTTTCGTTACCCAATCAAAGGAGGAGCCTTTGAGGTGTTGTGTGACCGAAAGTGGGCAGCATAACCCCTAGACCTGGTAAGCACCTGCAAAAACCAACAAACTATTGCTCGCTGGAAATGCTACACAACACACAAAAGTCAAGATTTTTTTTTGTTTTTAAGCATAATTTTTTCACATACAAATATCCAAATAAAAATTGATTTAAAGTGACCTATCTATGATTGTTAGCAAACTGAAATATGGAATGAATGAGCAGAAAATCAGATCTGAAAAACAATGGAGTTTAGGTGGGCTTTGAGAGTAGACTCTTCCTTGAGGCTATCCCAACAAAACCCTAGAGGTAAACCTACAATCTTGAAACACAATGTAAGGTACGAGAATAGATAACAAGTTGAATAAGACAATAACATAAACTAATTTACATCACTAGCCACCCAACATATTTAGGCCAACAACAATACTATTGCTTAACCTACCCAAGTAAACTACTTTACTCAAGAAATCTACTCAATACTACACAAAATGCATAAGATACAACATCACCTCATGTGCATGAAGTAACAAGACTACTATTTGTTGCTTCAAATCCTCCAAATCCTTTCTATTAATCCAAAATAAGAGTCTTGCAGCAAGAAGTTGTTCCAACACTCTCAAGAGCAAATTGGAATGGAAGCAAGATGAATAAGAGAGAGAAAGATGGGGCGAAAATCCAATAGCATAACAATAGCTCAAGCTATGGTGAAGAAATGAGTGAGGGAGGGGTTCTATTTATACCTCTAGAGGCAAAACGACCCCTCTTGGATCAATGCCAAGTGTCACAACCCAATGCAAGGTGAGGATCTCAAGGAGGTAGGGCGCAACTTTAGGGTTTGCACATGGATGGATGAGTTGGATGTGAGGTGGAAGTGGTGGGACACACCTAGAAGGTGACGTGGGAGGATACGAAGGGCACACCTCATGAGGGAGGGGCCCACAACTCCTTAAAACGAAAGTTCAAACGTTTTTGCATGGAGAGGAGGCGCAAATCCCCCTAGGGGCGTGAGGGTATGAGTGAGTGAATGGGTAAGGGGGTGTAAAAAGGTTAGGATAGGTTGGTTTAGGTTAGGAAACATCTCTCTTACCCTTTTCCATCATTACTTTACCCCATTAGCTCAAAAATTACAAAAATGACATTTTACCTATGTCATGACTTAGCAATTAAAATTGTTGTTTTGACTGACTGAGACTTCTGGTGGACAAACACCTAGCAAAAGTTGTCCGACTGAGCTTAGGGGGTCTCATTCCATTTATTTTGAGCACAAATACCCCTAGCAAAAGCCCAAGGACCTAGTTTTTACAATATTTGCTCAAAATTAATTAAAATTAATTAATTAAATTACCCAACCTTAGGCAATTTTAATTAATTAAAAAAAAACCTATTTAGACTTCGTTGCCGTCCTTATACACACTTGCAAACATGAGCTACGTCCTGCTCACTTAGTGTGTCCTTGGAGGCACAATGCCTAGGTTCAAAGCCCACACTATCACTTTGACTTGAACCTCTTCTGTTTAGGCTTACTCCTAGGGAAGCCAAAGGGGGTAGACCCTAGTTACTAGATGCGATTAACGTTACATTCTAGGAGTTGGTTTTAAATTAGTTAGAAGGCTGGGGAAAGATCTAGCCTATGATGCAAAGGCAACAATGCAATGTGCAACAATTCAATTATGACAAGCAAAGCCCTTTTCCTAGGACAACTAAGACTAGTGCCTAAGATTGGGCAATGGGGTCAACTAGAGTTTGAGGGGTTTAGATTACACAAGATTTACAAAGAAAACAATGATTACAATTACTTCACAACAATGTTAGATACACATCCACCATTAGATACAAGACGAATAGATGATACAATAGCTACAACAATGAATATTCTAAAACTACCACAAGATTATACCCAACAATAGATACAAATAATACAAAGAGATTAATTAACCATGTGCTTGTATGTGCAGGAATTAAAGAGATTTTTAACATGAAGACCATCAACACATCAAGCCAAGCATGCTCACAATAGCACTTACTCTATTGGACTGCTTATCAATGGCAACAAAATCACTCAAGACCCAACAAGATAGTGCCTCCAAGTGGATGCGCAACTTCTTGAGGGATCACACTATAAAAGGAACACCAATTAAATGAAAGATTCTTTAAAGAGAAAGTGCTCCCAAAACACAAAAATGACTACTTAGATGATTAATCCACAAAGCATAAATTAAATTTGCACGTAAATGTAAATGTGAAAGAGTGCTTGCAAGTGTTAATTAAATGCCAACCATAAAAGATATACCCAAATTGATGCCCAAGTGTTTATGTGGATTAAAGAGTTGATTAAAAATTATTAAGTGATGAGTGACTCCTAGCTATGTGTCAACCCAAAACTCTCCTCCCCCAATTACCAAGTGGCTACTGGATGCTCAAGAAGTGAGGCAACGAGGCCTACCCTAGCTTCACAGGTCAACCCTAAGATCCGAGTACTCCCAGAAGGGACACCGCGCACCATGAGACCGTCCCCAGCCTAGCACCTTTCGTTGCCTTCCTAAAACCCTGTTTTAAATGGCAAAAATGGTGAGTTAAGGTGTACTATTAAATCTAGTAAGTTATTAGGCCTATGGACTAAGTGTTTTTAAGTGTTTGGGTGTGTTTAAGTGACTTTTACTTGCCCAAAAAGTGCCAAAAAGGGCCAAAACCGAAACTTTCAACAGCATAAAAGATGTTCTATATCACTAGACTATTGCATGTAAATCACATATAGAACTTTGAAGGAAATGCTGGAAATAAAGACTAGTTTTACACCATAACATGCCCATGTGTGTTTGCAAGTTAAAAGATAAATGCTTAAATGACAATAGCTTGCAAGTAATGAAATATTGAAACACAACATTTAATCCTATGCCTCCAGGGGCTTAAACTAACATATGTTGTGTGAGATCTACTCTAGATAATTTTAACCAAAAGCATATTAGACATCTACAACTAAGCTAGCCATACTATATGGGGTTTGACTAGGCCAACTTCACATCCATGGTGTAGGCAATACAAAAAAAAGACTTGAAATAAAATGCAATAGCTACAAACCACTCACAATGGCACAAGGTAGAGGCAAGCCTTCCTATTTCATGCCAAAGGGGGTTGGAAATAAAATAGCTAAACTAACACTAAAGCAATTCTAGCCACACAACCTTGCCCTAATGACAGGTGGGGCAAAAGAATGAAAAAATTGCAGAAAATTAAAGTACACCCTAGCCTCACGATTTTGGGGGGTTGGCTTTGCCAATATCTCACCCAAGGAGTAGGCACTAACAACTTTACAAAAATATAAAATTTATTACAAGAATACAAGCCTCAAGGGAACTTCCCGGGGGCTTGCTACAATGTTAAAATGAGATGGGAAAGGTTGAGTTTCGTTACCCAATCAAAGGAGGAGCCTTTGGTGTGTTTTGTGACCGGAAATGGGCAGCATAACCCCTTGACCTGGTAAGAACTTGCAAAAACCAACAAGCTATTGCTTGCTAGAAATGTTGCACAACACACAAGAGAGTTATGAAAATTCTTGTTTTTCAACAAAAATTTCCTACATACAAATTTTAGAAAAAGTATTGATTTTATGTGACCTATCTAAGAGTGTTAGCCAACCAAATATGATATGAAATGAACAAAAAATGAGAAGGGAAAAGCTATGAAGTTTAAATGAGCTATGAGGGTAGACTCTTGCTCGAGGCTATCCCAACAAAACCCTTGAAGCAAACCTACAACTTGTGAACCAATGTGAGATGAGAGCAAATAGAAGGCAAAATAAATAAGTAATACAAACTAATTTGCACTACTTACTACCCTACTCAAGTAGATCTACAACTACACTATTGCATGATCTATCCAAACAAACTAATTTGCTTTAGATATTAACTCTAGATCTCAAACAAGAAAATACAAGGAACAAGATCACCTCACGTGCATGGAAGTAGCAAGACTAATCTTTGTTATTCCAAAATCCTCCAAAGCCTTTCTATTAATCAAAGGGAGAGATTGAAACAACTAATTGCTCCAAACCTCTCAAGAGAAAAATGGAGTGAGAGCAAGATGGACAAATGAGAGAGAGAGATGGGAAGAAAATGGTAGCATAACAGTAGCTCAAAAGATGGTGAGAAATGAGTGAGGGAGGGGTTCTATTTATACTTGGGAAGGCAAAGCTACCCCTCTTGGATGAGTTATGTTATCCTCGATTTCATGGGATAACTAGGAGATCATGTCTCGAGGCCCACAGGTCCTAGACATGGAGTACAGAGAGAAGGATTTACCTGAGCATGGCCCTGGAGGGCCCATGTTTCTTCTTCTTCATCAGACTTGTCCTGTTAGTAGCAACAACATCCATCACCTTCGTCTTGGACTTGTATCGGAGAAGACTCTTGCTCCATGAGGTAGTTGGTCCAAGTATCATGGTATGTGTCATATTTGATCATAACCTTCAGATATATGCATCAAATTCCTTTTATTTCTGACGACTGCTTGGATCTTACATTAACCCACTTGACCATGGTTGGGGGGATTGATAAGGTACCCTAGCAAGCTTGTACCCATAGGTTTTGGTTAGCCACCAGAGGGGGATTTTGAAGGGCCATCGTCCACTCCCATCATACCATCATTCTTACATCTTATCTCCCACTCGTCTATCCCATTCCCCTAGTCCGGACATTAGGATGACCTGTTTGTGTGGTTACAACTTATCTCGTGGGAAGAAGGGGCTAAAGGCCCAGGAGGTAAAAGCAGCTGGTAAGAGATAAAATCCATAAAAAATAAAACCTAAAGATGCCTCGCCCAGGGATCCCCGAGAAGGCAATAAAAAGCCTCTCAACAAGAAACAAGAGGGACCCGAAGAAAATGACAAAACAAGACATAGCCAAGAGGATGGGGGGTCTCATCACGAGCCAACCCATTATGTTCATGGGTACCTAGTAGTATGAAATTGTCATTATCTGGTTACCACGCTAGGGCAGTGACCTTTGGTTGCATGGCCAAGGGAAAGGGGGTCTCATCACGAGCCAGCCTTATCATCTCTGTGAAAGTACTTGTGGGTAACGCTGTCAGCTCTGGTCACCACGCCAAGGCAGTGTCCTCTAGTTAGACCTTGAAATAAAAAGAAAGAAAAACTAATAAAGAAAAGAAAGAATACAGGCAATAAAGGGCTTGGAAAGAATTGCATCCATGACAGGTACAACTCACCTTCTACAAAGGCACCCACGGATAATATCACCCCTGTCTTTCACTCTACCTGTATGTATGGACATCCTTTGACCACACCACCTCGTGTTACATGGCTTGGATGATATCCTCTGGAAACTTTACTTTTCTTATGGATGCTGGACCAATAGGGCGTTTTGTCTTTTTCTTCAGCTTTGTATAGTAGGTCATTGTAATGTCTTTGAGCTATTGGATGATATGCTAGGGGTTTTATGCATGCATTTGATAAAATTAATGATGAAATATGATTGACATTGTTATGATCCCTAAGACTAATGAGCCCATGGAGGGGGAAGTTTTTGATATGCAGGACCATGCCCGACGGACAGGTACCAAGTGGACTGGTACACATGGGGAGATGATTAGTTCGGACCTCCATGGGGATGAAGAGCCCATAAAATGGTTGTTGGGACCCCATCAGGGGAAGAGCAAAAACAATGATTGATCGAGCTTTTGTGCAAGAGAAGGATGACGTTTTCATCCAGGACGCCTTGGCTAAGCCCAACCCAGGGGGTTGACCCACTACAGGTGGAATGTGTCCTTTCTGATGCTCCAGGACATCATCTAGGAGCCCTTGACGTCACCTCCAGTGGATGGCAGTTTGACAGCGTAGTTTGGCACGTGTGGCAGAGTTTGGAGGCCCAAAGAGGGCCAACGTTTGTCATTTTGTGTTGTATTTTTCCCTAAAAAGGGCCAACGTCTCCCTCAAAAGGGCTGGACATCTTGCTTTTTGCTCATTTAGGGTTTCATTTAGCAGTTTAATGTAAAACAATATGATTTTTGGTTATTAGCCTTGTCGGCTATTTTTAATGACCTAATTAGTAATTAAAGGTCATGAGATATTATATATTGAGGATGTTTTCCCTCATTTTGATAACACAACTCACTCACACTTGTGAGGTCTGATTTTTGCGCCCTCCTAGGGTATTGTTTCTTGCTAAGTAAGGCGCACTTGTTATCGACAGGATTTTTTGGCATCTTTTGACATTTCTCTCCAAGGAAGGTTTACAACTAGGGTTTGCACATGCTTTCTTCATGATATGTAAGTGATT
>JZKD02S0673022.1:27974-42284 GCA_000966675.3 Picea glauca | reverse complement strand
AAACACAGTGTTGTAACATATGCTGAAACACAGTGTTGTAACATATGTTGAAACACAGTGCTGAGTCATATGTTGAAACACCGCTGTGAGTATATGCTGAAACACAGGGCTGTAACATATGCTGAAATTGAGTTTGGCATTTAAATTTGGCTGAAAAATCAGCGAGACTGAAACTGGGTTGGGGTTTTGAAAAATTAACAGACCCTAGTTACTAGATGAGATTTAGAGTTTAAGTTCTAGGAGTTGGTTTCAATTAGTTAAAGGTTGGGGGAAAATCTAGCCTATGATGCAAAGCCAACAATGCAAGATGCAACAATTAATATGTCAAGCAACCCTTTTCCTAAGACAACTAAGACTAGTGCCTAAGATTGGGCAAGGGGTCAACTATAGTTTGAGGGAGGTTGATTATAAAAAGGTTACAAAATTACAAAGATTGCAAACACTTCACAACAACTTTAGAGACAAATCTACAATTAGATACAAGATGAAATAGATGATACAATTATGAACAAGATACAATAGCTACAACCATGAATATTCCAAAACCACCACAAGATTATACCCAACAAGAGATATAGAGAATACAAAGAGATTAACTAACCATGTGCTTGTATATGCAGGAATTAAAGAGATTCAAAACAAGATAACCATCAACACATCAAACCAAGCATGCTCACAATGGAAATTACTCTAATGGACTGCTTATCAATGGCATTTAAAGATACAATTCACTCAAGACCCAATCAAGAGAGTGCCTCCAAGTGGATGCGCAACTTCTTGAGGGATCACACCATAAAAATGAACACCAATTGAATGAAAGATGTTTTAAAGAGAAAGTGCTCCAAAACACAAATATGACAACTTAGATGATTAATCCACAATGCATAAGCTAAACTTGCATGTAAATGTAGAAGTGAAGGAGTGCTTGCAAGTGTTCATTAAATGCCAACCATCAAAGATATACCAATAAAGATACCCAATGTTGTAGTGGATTATGGAGTTGATTAAAGATTATTAAGTGATTAGTGACTCCTAGCTAAGTGTCAACCCAAAACTCTCCTCCCCCAATTACCAAGTGGTTGTTGGATGCTCAAGAAGTGAGGCAACGAGGCCTACTCTAGATTCACAGGTCAACCCTAAGATCCGAGTACTCCCGGAAAGGACGTCACACACAGTGAGACCGTCCCTGACCTAGCACCCTCCGTCGCTTTCCTCAAACCCCGTTTTAAATGGCGAAGATGGTGAATTATGGTGTCATATTAAGTCTAATAAGTTATAAGGCCTAAAGATTAAGTGTTTTTAGGTGTTTGGGTGTGTTTAAGTGACGTTTACTTGCCCAAAAAGTGCAAAAAAGGGCCAAATACGAAAATTCAAAACAACATAAAATGTGTTCTAGATCACTAGATTATTGCATGTAAATCACATATAAAACTTGAAGGAAATGCTGAAAAGAAAGATTGTTTTTACACCATTAACATGCCCATTTGTGTTTTCAAATTGAAAGATAAATGCTTAAAGGACAAGAGCTTGTAAGTAAAGAAATATTGAAACACAAGATGTAATCCTATGCCTCAATGGGCTTAAACTAGCATATTTTGTATGAGATATACTCTAGATAATTTTAACCATAAGCATATTAGACATCCACAACTAAGCTAGCCATACTATATGGGGGTTGGCTAGGCCAACTTAACATCCATGGTGTAGGCAATAAGGAAAATAAAACTTGAAATAAAATACAAGAACTACAAACCACTCACAATGGCACAAGGTGGAGGTAAGCCTTCCTATTTTGTGCCAAAGGGGGTTGGAAATGAAATAGCTAAACAAATACTAAAGCAATCCTAGCCACACAACCTTGCCCTAATGACAAGTGGGGCAAAATAATGAAAAATTGCAAAAATTAAGATATACACCCTAGCCTTACGATTTTGGGGAAATGGATTTGCCAAACTCTCATCCAAGGAGTAGGCACTAACAAAATTTACAATAATAGAAAACTAATTACAAGAATACAAGCCTGAAGAGACTCCTGAGGACTTGTTACAATGCTAGAATGAAAGAAGAGTGGTTGGGTGTTGTTACTCAATCAAAAGGAAAGTCTTTGGTGTGTTTCGTGACCGAAAATGGGCAGCATAACCTCTTGACCTAGTAAGAACCTGCAAAAACCATCAAGCTATTACTTGTTGGAAATGTTGTAAAACACAAAGAAATGTTAAGAAAATTCTTGTTTCTCAACGGAAATTTCCTACATACAAATTTAAAAAAAATACATTGAATTTATTGACCTATCTAAGAGTGTTAGCACACCAAATCTGATATGGAATGAACAGAAAATAAAATAGAGAAGACTGTTGACCGCCTCTCCAACATAGGTGGTCAACTCCATGTGCCATGAAGAGATGCATCATCAGATGCTTATTTTCCGAAGACTTATTTGGTTCTAAAGGGCATTTTTTGCCCAAACACTTATTTTTGTAACTGGAATTTCCGCACCCCTGCGTGGGTCAATAATGTAATAGGTCTGCATGAGTCATGTCTAGGTCGGTTACCTTGAGATCGGTTCACTGGGAGAGTTCCTTTCACCGAGGGTTTTTTATCCTCAGGTTATCAATTGGGCTTTTCAGCCTTATTGATTTCCCTTGAGTTTTTCCCTCACACTTGCAATAATTCCTCCAAAGTGGTGAACGTCGTTCTAGTGGGTTTATCTTTTGGTAACTATTGTAGGGAATCATTGTAAATGACCATGCAAGACATCTTAGAAGGTTTCACGGAATTCCATCGAGTCTAGATTAGTTTTTTTTAATTAATTAATTTTTAATTAAATTTCCCTAAGTTTGGAGGTTTAAATATTTAATTAATTAATTATTTTTGAGCAAAAATTGTAAAAACTAGGTCCTTGGACTTTTGATAGGGGTATTTGTGCTCAAAAGAAATGGAATAGCACCCGCCACATCCATGGACCATGTTTCAACTCAGTCGGACAACTTTTGCTATAGGTTTGTCCACCCAGAGTGTCAGTCAGTCAAAAACAACAATTTTAATTGCTAAAGTCCAAACATGGCAAAATTATAATTTTTAAAAATGAGTTAAAAGGGTGATGTAAAGATGGATAAAAGTGAGAGAGATTTTTCCTAACCTTTCCTAACCTTTTCCAACCCTCACATCACCCCCCCACCTAGTCATAAAGCAAAAACGTCACTTTTCCTAGAGTGATGTGCCTTCCTTCTAGAAAGTCTCAAAAAAGTAAAAAATGATAAAAAAAATCAATGGGAGACTTATGCTATCCCTTGGCATGCTTTTCCTAGCCTCCCACTACCTCTTTGCTTCATCCCAATGCCTCTCCACTCCCCTTCCCTCATTAATTCCTCTCCTCTCCCCCAAATGGTGCGCCCTCCAAGGAGAGTTATGCCCTCCCTCTTGTGGATCTCCTAGGAAAATTCGTTTTTATTGTTTGGGGCCTCTTCCTCTCACTTGGCATGAATCCCATAGACCTCCCACTACTCTTTGCTTGATCCCAACACCTCCCTCACCAATCTACACCCTAGATCTATGATCTAAACCCTAGATGGTGTGCCCTAGCCTTGAGATCTACTCTTATGCTTGGTGGTGGACACTTGGAATTGATCCAAGAGAGGTAGGTTTGCTTCTCCAAGTATAAATAGATCCATTCCCTCACTTCCAACTTACCATGTCTTGAGCTATTGCTATGCTACTTGATTTCTCTCTCTCTCTCTCTCTCTCTCTCTCTCTCTCTCTTCTTCTTCCATATTTCTGGCGGTCAATAGTGCGTATGGAGTAGTCTTCTGCCTTGCTATACCACACTTTTTACAGAATTCTTCAAATTCATTTCCACAGAATTCTCCACCATTATCTATCCTCAATACCTTTATTTTCTTCTCTATCTGATTTTCTACCAGAGCCTTAAACTCTTTAAATTTATCAAATACCTCAGATTTCTTTCTAAGAAAATAAATCCACGTGTTCCTTGAGAAATCATGTATAAATGAAACATAATACATAGATTTACCTAGTGATGGAATAGGCACAGGTCCAAACACATCACTGTGTGTCAAATCTAAGATCCCCTTTGCTCTTGTAGCACCAGAAATCTTACTCAATTATGTTTTCCATATATGCAATGTTCACAGAAATTAAAATCCAGAGTGCAATTAGACATCCCTTCAACCATACCTTTACCATGTAGAGTTCGAAGGTCCTTTTCTCCAATATGCCCCAGTCTTTGATGCCACAACATGGTCTTCTTTCCAGGGACAATATTGGCATTGTCTTCTTTATTTGTCTGCTCATGGACAACAGAGCTGTTACACCCATTAGTATAAGTGCTTTCCAACAACTTGTATAGAGTTCCACACCGAACTTCCCTCATCAACACCATTTCTCCTCGTACCATCTTGCAAGTGCCCTTTCCAAATACAATATCCACTCCTGCATCATCCAACTTGCTTACAGATATTGGGCTCTTGGCTAGTTTTGGAATGTGCAGAACCCCAGGGAGAGTTCTAATCCTTCCATCTTTTAGCAGCAACTTAACCTTTCCACGTCCCATGATTTTGGTTGTCGAGTCATCTCCTAGGAATACATCACCACCATCGTATTTTTCATATTCAGAGAACCACTCCTTGTGAGGAGTCATATGGCATGACGCACCTGAGTCAATCCACCATACATCACGGTATGCAAGTGTACCTGTAGATGCCAAGTAAAAATCACCTCCTTCTTCAGTGGAGGTTTTTGCCTCTATGGAAGAGGTACTATCAGATCCCTTTGGTTTATCAACCTTCTTAGACTTGCAAACTTTCTTATAATGCCCTGTTTTACCACACTTCTAGCATTTCCTCAAAGATTTTCTTGGAGAATTAGATCTACCGACAGATTTATATCTCCCCCCCTCGAAGACTTACCAAGATTCATGTCTTGGGTACACCCTCTTACAAATAAAGCATTTGTTCTATGACCATCCATGTTTTTCCACCTCATCTCTTCAGATAACAAGGATGCAACTACATCCTCATACTTCAATGTAGATTGAGTGGTACTACCAATTTCTACAACCAGATTATCCCAAGAGTCTGGCAAAGAACATAACAAAGTAATACACGTATCTTCTTGTGCAATCGTAATATTAACAAAGACAAGTTGACTTACCAGAGTATTAAAGGCATTTAGATGTTCTATCACAAAATCTCCATCTTCCATCCTAAGATGATACAGCTTCTTTCGAAGAAACAACTTTTTTACCAGGGACTTTGATTGATACAAATTCCCCAACTTATCCCATAGTTCCTTGGCTGTAGATTCTCCCAAGACATTCAGAAACACCAAATCTGCCAGGCAGAGTCGAATAGTACTCGCTCTTCTGTCCAACTTCTCCCAATCTTCCTTCGACATACTAGTAAGTGGTGTACTAGTAGTTTGTGTGCTAGTAAGTTGTGTGCCAGTAGGCTGCGTACCAGTAGGCTGCGTACTAGGATCCATAGCGATCCATTATTCTATGTCTACAAGAAGGTCCTCCATCTTGAGCTTCCATAGCTCAAAGTTTTTACCATTGAACTTCTCTATTTCGATTCTAGAAGAGCTCGCCATTCCCCTTTCTACACTCCAATATCCACTGCAAAAGCTCCCACTAAACCCAGGTTTATCACAGACCCAAGATAAACTTGATCTATCAAGATCGAGCCAAGCCCTCAGTAACAAATGCGTCCCTCTGAAGCCAAAAACGAGCTCTGATACCACATGTAAGTTTTAAACCTGTGAAGTAAAGCAATGCTTAAGAATCTACATGCATTGATTTACTTCACAGGTTTAAAACTTACAGTTACCATGCCAAGGTAGTGGCTCTTGGTTGCATGGCCAAGAGAAAGGGGGTCTCATCACGAGCCAACCTTCTCATTTCTTTGAAAGTACTTGTGGTTAACACTGCCACCACTAGTCACCACGCCAGGGCAGTGTCCCCTGATTAGCTTCTTGAAGAAAAAACAATAAAGAATAAAGAATAAAAGGCATGAATGGGCTTGGAAACATTTGCATCTAGGACAGGTGCATCTCGCCTTCTACAAAGGCACCCACAGGTAAGCCCTGCATTTCCCTGCTTTCACTCCACCCCTTGTTAGGACATCCCTTATCCACCTCGCCCATTTACATGACTTGGATTTAATCTCTTCCAGAAACATCCTTTTTCCAGTGGACGCTAGCCCAATAGAACGCCTTGTCACCTCCTTCAAACTTGTATTGCAGATTGGTATAATGTCTTTGAGCACTTGACTAGGGCAAAAGGGGTTTTATGCACATATTTAATAATATTGATAATGAGATGTGATTGACATTGCTATGATCCATGTGACTTGTGAGCCCATGGAGGGCGTAGCTGTTGATGTGCAGGATCATGCCCGACAGACAGGTAACACATTGGACAGGTACACATGGGGAGATTATTAGTTCATACCTCCATGGGGCTGAAGATCCCACCAGATGGATGTTGAGACCCCAGCAGGGAGAAGAGACAAGACATAGGGGTTTGCACAGGAGAAAAGGAGGGCGTTCCACAGAGGCACCCTGGCAAAGCCTTACCTATGGGAGTTGTGCCCTCTTCATTGGAACGTTGGCATTGGAAGGCCCAAGACATCACCCAGGAGGCTCATGACGTCATCCAGCTTCATGGACGTTTTGGGAGATAGTCATGGCAGTTTGCCACGTGTGGCAGGTTGGAGAAGCCCAAGGAGGGCTAACGTTTTTCTCCAGAAGGTTGCATTTTCCCTAGAAAGGGATAACGTCATCCTAGAAGGGGCATGACGTCTTGCTTTTGCTTGATTAGGGTTTTGATTTATGACAATTTAATGTAAAACAATATTATTGTGTATTTTGGCCTTGTCGGCCTTTTGATGACCTAAAAATTAATTAAGGTCATTGGTATGGTATATATTGAGGGTTTTTACTCTCATTTTGTCATCATCTTTCACTCACACATTAGTGAGGTCTGAAATTTGCGCCCTATTTTAGGGTTTTGGCTGAAATTTTGAGGCGCACTTGTTGAAGGAAGACTTTTCTTGGCATTTTTGGCATTTCTTCTTGGTGGAAGATTTACAACTAGTGTTTGGCTACTTGAATGCATGGTTTATGTAAGTGAATTTCTGCAACACTTCTTAATTGAATGGTTATAGTATTGTTTACTTGCATTTGTTATTATAATTTCCTGAATCAAAACCCTAGGTGATAAGCACATGCTAAGGTCCTTATCTCATGTCCCTACCAAGTTAAGAGCTATTTTGATTTGTTGAAGTAAGATAGAGCCTTTCCATAGCAACACTCTACTCTTCTAGCTAGCCAGTTTTTCCTTGTTATTGAGCTAAGAAGAAGGAAAAGGCATCAAGGCCTAGGGTTTCTACACCTTGATGAGTCGTTTTCCCCTAGGGTTTGTTTGATGAAGCCTTGCTTTAGAAACACTTCACCTTCTAAGTCTCTTGTCTTTAGCCCTATAAAATCTTACTCAAGCTAGCCGATTCCATCTTGCCAATAAGCTAAAGAAGGAGGAGAAAGCACTAAGGCCTAGGTTTTCTACACCTTAGTGATCCTTTCTCCCCTAGGGTTTCATTGTTGAGGCATTGCCTTAGCAACACCTTAACATTTAACCCTCTTGTCTTTGGTATTTTCATTAACATTTAGCCCTTCAACATTTTTAGCTATCTTTGACTCCATATGCCCTAGTAGCACACTGATCTAAGACCTCTTGTATTGAGTACCTTGATCACAAACTACTTCTAAACATTCTTGAACAACCATTAACTACTTCTAACCCTAGCCTAGACTAATCTTACTAACCCTATTGTTGTCGTTACCTTTTCATGCCATAAACATCTCTATGCAACATTTATTTTATCTTTAAAGCAATTGAATGATTAGCTTAGGCGTTGTTTCTTAATGTTCATATTGCTACATTGATTTCCATTAGCATTTATTATGAAGTGATATATTGTAATCATTGCAATTGTACAACTTTGATTTGCTTCATCAATAATATTGTTTATCAATTGCTTTACATCAGTCCATGATTATATGAAGTACTAACCAGCAAGTAAGCTTGCGCATGTATCGTTTCCTTGTTTCTTTGTCTCGGGAAGGTACACTATTTGGTTATTACTCATCGTTATTACTGTTTGGTAAATTTCGAGACTCATCAAGATAGGCTCTTCATGATCTTGCATCAATAAGAACAAGGCTACAATATCATCCAAGCAATTAGCTCTACAAGAAAAATCATCACTTCCTCTAAAGTCATGTTTGTCTCTAGAGTTTACTTGCATAGCAAAAACCCTAGAGTCTCACAAGAGAAAACTCTCCAAGAATATCTAAGGCATCTCTCTCTTCTTCATGCATTCTCCTAGGGTTTACATCACAATCCCTAACTTCTTGCTCCCTCCAAGACTTCTCCAAGACAATTACAAAGATACATAGACTTTTCCTCCCTTCATATATACAATAGGTGAGAGATTCTAACATAAAGCAAAAGCTTATGTCCATACAAGTAACCAACAAGGAAACCCCACATGGAGCGCTCTACTGTACAAAGATGTACAAGTGTCATACTCGCGTTTATCCAACACCCAAGATGAAACACCTTCTAAACATGATTCTCTTAGGGCTCAACACCTCTCCTCCGAGATGGTGTGATTTCCAACAAGTTATTAGTCCAATGCTACCTCTTCCACAGTGGCTTCCAAGTGTCCTCATGTAAGGCATTCCCCCTCTAACTATGTGTCACATGTCCTCTAATGTGCCTAATGCTTCTCCATCTGTGCCAATGTAATTAGCATGCTCCAATGCTTGTCTTCAACATCGATATCCAACTCCAAAACCAACCTCCATGAAGTATGCTCCTCAACCCAAGCGTCCTCGAGTCAAGTGTATAACCTCTAAGGTGTATGGCACATGGTCCGATGCTCCTAGGGATAAATGCCCTCCTCCACATGCCTAATGCTCCTCCTCCTAGATAGGTACCTCTCCTAATCAAGCAACCGACTCCCCCATTGTGTGCACCCAATGGGATAGTCATCATGTTGATTAGGGTAACAACCTCCTAGGTAAGGGTGCCATACTAGCAATCTAACCAAGGTCAAGCATCCATCGAAATTGAGTCATCCATATGTCTATGAAGCATTACCAACACAATGAAGAATTATAAGATTTATCATTAAGTGCTCATGTGTAAAGAGAAAGAGGGTGTGCTAGGGTTTCAATAAGCCTTGGAAGGTGAGCCCTAGCATTAGAAGCCTCCACATGGCATGTTGAATATCCATCAAACCCTACAGGGGATTTATGGAGTAATGCCTTAATTAGGACTTGATTGAGGTAAAAGCCTATAAATACAAGAGAATTTCATTTGGTAGAGGCATGGTTGAAGTGTGGGAGTTCCCCTCCAATCCTAGATAAAGATATTTTCGAAGGAAGAAGTGAAGGGGCGTTTCAATGTAAGGATCTTCGTCTTTCTTTTCTTTTTCTTAGGTTGATTTGGGTGCTAGAAATTACTTGTAAATATCCGCTAGTGTAATCTTGGAAGAAGGGAAAATTTGCTTCAACAAGAAGACATTAGGGATGATGGGATACCCTCCCTTTGTCTTTTTGATATTTGCATCTATCAAAACCCACTCAACAAAACAAAGACAAAACAAAAGAGAAAAAGAAAAGTAACGTGAAAGAGGCCAAAGCGAGTCAATATGACAGAGAAAAGTTGTACAAGGCTCGAAGCTATTAGTAGTGACAAAAGGATGCAATCTCACCGATAGAACCTTCACAATGTTGAGACACACATTATTACACTTTGTTGTATTTTATTGTATCTCAGAGTAAGTTTAACCTAGTCTTCTCCCTGGATATAGCAATTTTACCCTCACAGAGTGGTATAAATACACCACCTCCTTCATTTATAGCATCATCTCATTCAAGTGAGTTTATTCCTTTTTTTGACTAAGGTCACCTATACTATTTAACTCTACTTGTGTTGCACACTCTCTTGAAGTCTTATGTGTTCATCATTAATGCGGCATTATATTTCAGCTTGCTTATCTTATTGGATTAGGGTTTCTTGGAGAATTCATCATAGATCCTCTACCATGTGATTTCTAACATGGTATCAAAGCTAGTGTGGACTTTTCTTCCACTATCCAACACTCTTCGAAGAGTTTTTTCCAGATCTGAAATTAGGGTTGCAACTCTACTTCAAAATTGTTACAGATCTGAAATTAGGGCTTCCAACACCTTATCTTTCAACAACAAGAAGTTTAATGGGTTTTTACCCTCATTTTCCCTGGCACACATCTACTTGGCAGTTTTTTCTTTGTTTTTTGGTTAATTTATGTAAGTTGTTGCAATTTTGACTACTCCTCAAGAACAACACACTCTTTTTTTTCCTTAATTGAGCCACAAGTTGTTATAGATCTACACTGGTATTGTGGAATCCATGGATGGACCATGGATTTTTCCCCACCTCAATGGGGTTAACTATCATGCATTGGTTGTTCAAATGGCAACTCTACTTCGCTTTAAAGGTTTATGTATGTATTTGGAGAAGCCACTTTATGATGTGATTGATAACAGTTATGATCTCATATGTCTAAAGAAGGATGAAACTCGTGGATTGAGAACTCTGTAAATGGAACCTGGCCTTTCCCATCACACAAATAGCAAAACTGCAAAGCAGGTTTGGGATTCCCTGCACACCCTATTGTAAAAATTTTGAGAAATGCAAAATTAGTGCAGATTCCAAAATTTCACCTCAACCATAAGGTTTCTCAAATCTATTCCCTATGAACTTTCAACCTTAGGGCTGAATCTGAAATATAAACTTACAGCAGCGAATACTTCACTTCGCTTTAACCCAATTAACAAGGCTGCCCAAGAAAATAAATACCAAACAAGTGTACTTCAATGCAATGATGTTTCATCCCTTAGCGCACACTTCTCAAGCATATAACAAATTTGAAAATACTTATCAAATCAGATTATAACAGTAGTAAATCTACCTTCTTATTCCAAAAGTGTTGAATCACATAGACAATTCTAGCTCTATGTGATCTCAAATCAGCATATGCATAACCAAGGCCAAAATCTACTCAATCATGAAGATAATGTAGGCTGAAAATCAAATGTACAAGTACAAAACTCATATATAAGTATATATATATATATATGTGTGTGTGTGTGTGTGTGTGTGTGTGATGAAGTACAAGAACACAGATTTATCACAAAACTGCTATAAGTCAAGCTAGTGTTTTGAGTCCTGAAACTCTAAGTCTTCAACTCTTGCATCAACACAAGCACCAAGACCTCCATGGAATGATGAGTACAATAAACCAATCTTCTTTCAAGCAAGGAATCATGCCAATCTCCAGACTCATCAAGCTATCCTTTTCATGATCTTCCCCTAACTTCCATGCATCAACAAGAACAAGGCTACAATATCATCCAAGGGATTATCTCTACAAGACAAATCATCACTAGCGCCATGTTTGTCTCTAAGATTTACTTGCATAGAACAAATCCTAGAGTCTCATAAGAGAAAAATCTCCTTGAACATCTAAAGCGTCTCTCTCTTCGCCATGCACTCTCCTAGGGTTTACACCACAAACACTAGCTTCTTGCTTCCTCCATGACTTCTCCAAGACAATTACAAAGATAGATAGAATTCTCCTCCCTTTATATATACAATCGGGGATGAAGGCTAACATAAAGCAAAGACTTATATCCATATAAGTATCTAACAAGGCAACCCCATAAGGAGCGCTCGACAGTACAAGGATGTACAACTGTCATACTCGCGTTTATCCAACCACCAAGATGAAATGCCTTCTAAGCATGATTCTCTTAGAGCTCAACACCATTCCTATAGGATGGTGTGCTCTTCAACAAGATATTAGTCTAATGGTACCTCTTCCATGGTGGCTTCTAAGAGTCCTCATGTAAGGCATTCCCCCTCTAACTATGTGCCACATGTCATCTCATGCGCCTAATGCTTCTCCATAAGTGCCAATGTAATTACCATGCTCCAATGCTTCTCCTCAACATCTGTATCCAACTCTAGAACCAACTTCCAGGAAGTATGCCCCTCAACCTAATGCTCCTCCTCCTAGGTAGGTACGTCTCCTAATCAAGCAACTGACTCCCTCATTGTGCGGGATAGTCATCATGTTGATTAGGGTAACAACCTCCTAGGTAAGGGTGCCATACTAGCAATCTAACCAAGGTCAAGATCCACCGAAACTGACTCATCCATATGTCTATGAAGCATCGCCAACACAACAAATAATTACAACATTTATTACTAAGTGCTCGTGTGTTAAATGGAAGAACGTGTGCTAGGGTTTCAAGAAGACTTGGAAGGTCTGCCCTAGATATGGAGCCTTCACATGGAATATTGAAGATTGGTCAAACCCCACAGGGGCTTTATGGAGGAATGCCTTTATTAGGACTTCCTCGAGGTAGAAGACTATAAATATAAGAGAATTTCATTTGCTAGAGGTATGGTTGGAAGTGTGGGAGTTACCCTCCGATCTTAGTTAAAGATATATTGGAAAGAAGAAGTTAAGGGGCCTTTCAATGTAAGGATCTTCATCTTTCCTTTGTTTTTCTTAGGTTGATTTGATGGCTGGAAATTACTTGTACATATCTGCTATTATAATCTTGGAATAAGGGCAAGTTTGCTCCAACAAGAAGACATTAAGGTTGAGGAGAAACCCTCCCTTTGTCTTGTTGATATTTCCTTCTATAAATTTTTAGTTAGGGTTGTTGACACCCTCTTCATGCATTGCCCTAACTAGGGATGAAAGTTAAGTGTGACACGTTTAGGTCCTCTTGATCTTGTGTTGAAATCAAACTTGAAAACTTGATGTATTGTTTGTTGTTCATTCAATAAGAACCATGTCCCACTTTCTCTACTTCATTTATGCTTTTATATCTGGCTTCTCTGTAATTTTCCATGGTTGGGCATTATTAATTAGTTGATTGTGTACTTGTTGTGAGGAGCGTCTTTGGAAGGACCCTTCTTTAATTTTATGCATATTGAAATAAATCCATGTGGTTGGTTAGAGCATCTTTATAACAACCTAACTAGATCTCCTTCCATACTGTTCAAACTCTCTCGATCGTTGATCCCAATTCCATCGCCCAATTGGATATGTTATCCCCGATTTCATGGGATAAATAGGAGATCATGTCTCGAGGCCCACAGGTCCTAGACATGGAGTACCGAGAGCAGGATTGACCTGAGCATGGCCTTGGAGGGCCCATGTTTCTTCTTCTTCATCAAACTTGTCTTGTTAGCAGCAGCAGCATCCATCACCTTCGGCTTGGACTTGTATCGGAGAAGACTCTTGCTCCATGAGGTAGTTGGTCCAGGTATCATGGTATGTGTCATATTTGATCATTATAACCTTCAGATATATGCATCGAATTCCTTTTATTTCTGACGACTACTTGGATCTTACATTAACCCACTTGACCATCGTTGGGGGGATTGACAGGGTACCCTAGCAAGCTTGTACCCATAGGTTTTAGTTAGCCACCAGTGGGGATTTTGAAGGGCCATCGTCCGCTCCCATCATACCATCACTCTTACATCTTATCTCTCACTCCTGTATCCCATTCCCCTAGTCTGGACATTAGGATGACCTGTTTGTGGGGTTACACACCTTATCTTGTGGGAAGAAGGGGCTAAAGGCCCAGGAGGTAAAAGCAGTTGGTAAGAGATAAAAGCCATAAAAAAGAAAACCTAGAGATGCCTTGCCCAGGGATCCCAATAAGGCAATAAAAAGCCTCTCAACAAGAAACAAGAGGGACCTGAAGAAAATGACAAAAAAAGACCTAACCAAGAGGATGGGGGGTCTCATCATGAACCAGCCCATTATGTTCATGGGTACCTAGTAGTATGACATTGCCATTATCTGGTTACCACGCCAGGGCAGTGAGCTTTGGTTGCATGGCCAAGGGAAAGGGGGTCTCATCACGAGCCAACCTTATCATCTCTGTGAAAGTACTTGTGGGTAACACTATCAACTCTGGTCACCACGCCAAGGCAGTGTCCTCTAGTTAGACCTTGAAATAAAAAGAAAGAAAAACTAATAAAGAAAAGAAAAAATAAATGCAATAAAGGGCTTGGAAAGAATTGCATCCATGACAGGTACAGATCACCTTCTACAAAGGCACCCACGGATAATATCACCCCTGTCTTTCACTCTACCTGTATGTCTGGACATCCTTTGACCACACCACCTTGTGTTACATGGCTTGGATGATATCCTC